>JAULKM010100535.1:0-10471 GCA_032355605.1 Rubia tinctorum
ATTATATATAGTAAAGAATTAAAATGTGTAACATATCATAATATTAGAATAAGTTATGAGAGATGTTCTCATGTGAGGCAGACTAAACTTTATGCATGGGTCTTTATGCAACTCTGGTTATATTCTAGCTCTATGGACCTATCTCTAATAATTTTATAGAGACCTATTTCTAATAATTTTACAGGGACCTATCACTAATATTTTTTCAGTGGCTTTTTTGTCCAATTTTATCTCATCATCTTCTAGCCATCTGCAATCTGCAAAAAAAATTGAAAAATTTATTAAAAAATATTTTTAAAATGAAAATAACTAATATGATCATCGAACTGAAAATTATAAATATCTGCAAAAAAGCTGAACATCAACGAAAAATCATAAAACATCAACTAAAAAATTGAAGCAAAAAATATATTAAAAACAAATAAAATAGCAACAAAATTATATTTAAAATAAATATAAACAATAAAAATTTGAAAAAACGTTGACTACAACTAACAAAACATCAACTGAAATCATAAAAATATCAGCAAAGATCAAATCATCAGTTTTTTTTAAAAACTAAAAACATCAACCTATATTACCCAAAAGCTAAAAATGTCAATTATTATCATCTAAACTTCACCAAGAAAATGAAAAACGTCAACATAAGAAAAAAAACACTACAAAAAATCAACCATGTCCCCAAAAAAGCTACAAACATCAACCTAAATCACCCAAAATCTAAAAACATCAACTTTTAGCATCTAAACATCGCCCAGAAAATGAAAAACGTCTAAATAAAGAAAAAACACTACAAAAAATTGACAATATCACCAAAAAAGCTATAAATATCAACCCCTATCACCTAAAACTCATCTAGAAAAAGAAAACATCAACATGAGAGGGGAAAAAACTAAAAACATTGACAAAAAGCTACGGTACCTCAAGAGTATAAATTATTCACTCTAAAAATCATAAAACATCAACATTTTAAAAAAAAAAGTTATAAATTTCAACATATATCACCAAAAAGCCACAAACATCAACTCCTATTACATGAACCTCATTCGAAAAATGAAAAACATCAGCATCAGAAAAAGAACACTACAAACATCAATTCCTATTACCAATACCTCAGCTGGAAAATAAAAAATATAAGCATAAGAAAATATAAAAAAAAACTACAAATATCAATTAATGTCACCAAAAAAACTACAAAACATCAACCCATACCAATTAAACCTCACTCGAATAATGAAAAACATCAACATAAGAGGGGAAAAAACAACAAACATCAACAAAAAACTACAGTACCTCAAGAATAAAAATTCTTCAAAATAAACCTAGTGAGGTTTGAGCTTGGGTCGCTAACCTTAAAGTTTAGAGCAATAACCACTACACCGAAAACTCTTATTAAACATATACTCAGTCAAATAATTTTAAATCTCAACATATACATCATGAACATAAATTCCTAAAAACAAAGGTTGTGAAGAGATTCGAACCCCTAACCTAACCTCAACAACGAGAGTACTAACCACTAAACTAGACAATCATTCATGATATAAGCTCAGTCAACAAAATATTAAACGTCAGCATTTTTTGAAAAAAAAAAGATTAAAACACAATATTAAACCTCACCTCTCATGAGGAGAAACATCAGCCGTTCTTTGTCGCCGCCGCCTCCCGTCCGCCAGAGTCTATAATCTTGCGTGTGTTGCACGCGCGAGTCTTCTTCTCCACGTAGCGCGTGGATCTGACGCGCCCGAACGTCACCTGCAATTCCCAATACGTCGATTGTGTCGTTTTGCAGTAAGCGCTGATCGTTCGAATCGGTTCTTTCCTGTTCACTTCGCAGGAAACTTCGAGCTAGGGCACCGCCCCGTTCGAATCAGTTGTTTTCTTCTCACTCCACCGGCGAAAGCGTTTATCGTTGGTGTCGGAAACATAGAACTCGCCGGCGAAAAACTGTGAAGAACCGGCGACGTTCATGTAGCTTCGATCGTCGGCGTCGTTTGAAGCAAAAGAGTGGCAATTCACAGAGCGTCTCCGTCGCCGCAGCTAGGGCTAGACGTCACAACCTCTGCCGTTGGAGCTAGGGCAAGGTGTCATTGGCAGAAGAACCGCGGCAATTTTGCACGATGGAACGAGATTCCGGCAGAAATTCGGCTAGAATCCGGCGTAGATCCAACAGAAAATGGCAGAAACCATCGTCGGTGGCGGTTGCCAATGGAAGAAAGGTTTCCGGCGAGAGAAAAAAAAGGAAAATAGACAAATATGATATCTTCGTGATATATATAGTAGTTTAATAATTACACAGTAGGTCCCTATTTTTAACCATATTTTTTAAAAAAATTATCCCAAATGAAACTTTTTATAATTGCAAAATCATCTCTAGCCTAAAGTTTAGGCTATCTAAAACAAGACTTTGTGAAGTTATGATTGATTATATATAATAAAGAATTAAATTAGTAACATATTTAGTATATTATTTTTAGATAATTTGGGTTTATGTTAGTTAAAATGATTTCAATATGTTCAGTTGACAGCACCATCAAGAAAGTTTACAAATTTTATTATATGGTGCTTGATAACCGTGGATCGTTCTTACACTATTTTTCCAGGAAAATAAATTCTAGATCAGCCTTGATCGGGTTATCCTTACTTGTACTTTTCGCATTGACTTTAGGAGCCAAGTTACTTAAAACAGCATATGATTAAACAAATATCGTTTCCGTCATCCTGATGATGTTGAGATTTTTGAAATTTTGTGTGGGCAGCCGCCTTGGACTCTGGCCTGGGAAGGCCCTAAATCTTTTCCTACAATATAAATATAGTACTATACAAATATCCCTAGGTTCTAATTATTTATTTTTATTCTATTTGTTTAATATTTAAAGAATACTTATTTAAAAATATGTGATAACATGTAAAGCTCACACTTGATGTTATTTATATATTAATTATTTATATATAACTTAATATTTTGTCAATACATATGCTTCTATAATATTTTAGTAAATCATACAATATTAAAGTACTCTATCCATTCTATTAATGTGCTTTGGGTCAAATATTTTTCATCAGGTTTATCTGTCTATGCATGCATTGAAAATGTTATATTAACTTTATGGGTGTATTAACAGCATCTTCCACTTGTACACTTTTGGCCTTTAAGGGTGCAATTGTGTGAAGTCCTTGGATTTTTTTATCATGTCCATCATCTTTCATATGTTCAGATACCAGAATATTGGATTAGGAGGACTGAAAATTGTTGTAAGGCTATGAAATTCCATTAGACGGTGGTATGACTTTAACCGCGGTCTAATCATGTACAATTTACGGCATTTGTAATTTAACCGCCATCTCCTGTTAAGACACACGGGGTTTAAATTTTAACCGCCATCTTAAACCACGTTTACTAAATCAGATCTTCTATCCAATTCGGGTCGCGAAACCGGAACCTAAGTAAGAATTTTGAAAATTCGGTGACGTGCACATTAACACCTTTTAAATCATCATTATTACATGTATATATTCTTCTCATATGTCATTTTCAATTAACCTAAGTTCACTAACAAATTAACCCACTTAGTTCACCAACATATTCATCTGAAATTTTACACCGACAAAACTAATTATCAACACTACTCGAAAAGCTACCAGATGAAATTTTTGTTTATATCCTCACCCGAGTTGCGGCATGTTCATTGCTCAGCCTCCAAAGGAAAAAAACTATGGTATGTTTTCTTTCTGTTAATCCCAACATTTATTTCTCCTGCATGTGCGAAGTTAAGGTTCGACTGTTGGTCACTTGTGTTGTTTTCATATAATGAAGCTGTCATAGGTTTAACAAACTTTCCAAACAACTCTTAATACTATATAAAGTGTTGTTGGAAGTCATTGTGATTCTTACATGGTGTCCAAGTGACGGATTCAATAACTTCATGGACGAATGTGTTGAAGCCAGAAATCTGGAAGCATTGTACAAGAAGGGAGTGATGAGTTTGCATGTGTTAGATTCAGTGCATGAATACTTTTTTGTAACTTATATTGTATTTTTATTCATTTTCAGGTGAGTTTTCTTAGGGAGTAAAGTTTAACCAAAATTTTTGAATCGCTTGAAAAGGCTCATATTTTAGGGCATCTAGGAGCTTATTACTCGTTGGCGGTATTTAATTTATCTTTGGAAGGTAAACATATATAGTCATAGCGGAATAGTTTGATGAAACCCAATAATTCAAAAATCGATTTCCTGAAGATCATTGATTGTCAACAAGAGTTGCTAGAACATGTGAACATGATTTGGTTTTCGAATAAAATGCTCATAAATCGTCGTCATCCAACCTTTTGTACAGCTACAAATCACCACATCCGAAGAGTCTGTTCAGATGCTGAATTTGAACACACTGATTGTCCTGCTTGTATATGCGAAATATAAAATCGTTCCATTTTATGATTATTCCAATCTTCCGAAGTACCAACCTCTTTGTAATGTTGTAATTGTGTAGGAATTTTGGAAACAATCATGTAAATGTCAAGTTGTTTCTCATTATATTACTGCTTCTATTATCGAATTTGGATTAAAATGATGATATGTTTGAGGGAGCAATATTTCTGGTGAGTGTTTTGATTATCGAAAGTATCATATTATATCTCGTTTGGTCATGTTTGACAAATTTTCTGATTCGGACACACTAACATATTAATTTATTTTGAAATAAATTATTCCATTTAACACATATTCCAATCCGAAATGATTGTCAACTTCTAAAGTTACTGAATGCAACATGTTTCCAATTTTGTAACTTAGATCGGGATTAGTTCAAAAGTCAGAATTACAACATGTAATATTTATATTAAGTAATGAGCATAACCTTCATGAAGAACATATCTCTAATGTCCAAATAGATGTCATATTTTCAATCAATTATCGATGCACAAACATGTCATCTTATACGGAACTCAAGTTGTCCAAATATTTAGTCACTTGCATTAGATGTCCCAAATTTGGAAGTGGGCTAGGAAAAAGGTAAATGAACCTTTTATCAATCAAATGTAGGAGATGGATACAATACTGACTCATAAGTTGAGTTGTGTGCGAAAGAAGATGTTGAGAGCAACAAATAACATTGTTTGGAACATATGATCCACACTAAAAAAATCTTTAGAAAACATGATTCTGTAAGGCGACATTATTAATAGCTGAGAAGTAAAAATGATAATTGGATGTCCCTGATTGTGATCCCTGCCCATGCCTTTCCACACACCCAGTTGCCCTGACAATATTCTTGGTATCATGAGTCATCTTCCTCAAATGTATTATCTTGTTAACATTCACTTTCATTTATTTGTACATGTCCACAAAGAACGAGCTTTCGTCCTCTTCACTTACAATTGTAAGCTTCAAATTAGAATAACAATACGAATGGAAAACGTCGAAGAACCACCTTCATATATGCACCTTCTCTTATTATTTCTTCCACAAACCCTATGCGAAAAAATCCCCTTGATGAGTTTTCAGTTCTTGTTCTCAAAGAACTTCTAGTCGTACAATTTAGGAGGCATTACCTAGCTCCTAAATGTCAACGTGTTATCTGACTTCAGATTTTTTTTCAAATGAGGGACATGTGGGGTGGCTTCATAGCCTTCTTCTTCGTATGCACAATGGATGCCAACATGGGTTGAACAATGGTAAAATTAGGATTAATGTTGACCTTTCTAATTAAATAGTAGAACAACATAATAGTGATAATTGTATGCTTACTAATGTGACCCCCTACCGACACCAAGCTCTATGCTAACATCTCGTATACAATCCTCTGCTCTATTGTCATATACTTTAGTTTATAACTCTCAGCGGAGTCACTATCAGATGCAGACCTATTAAAGTAAAATTGCTTATATGATCAAGATTCAATAGAAGAGGATCAGCATGTACGGACTAGTTTGAAAGATGGCATATGTTCAAAGGACCATCCAAAACCACCGGATACCAATCATGAAGGCTCTTATACGGGCAACCTAAAAAATCATTCATCTTCTATGGATCAACGTCAAACCGTCTATCACTAACCATCATAGAAAATGAACCTTCATCTACAGGCACCGTGTTGGAATAAAATTGACGCACTTCATGAAAGTGCACTGCATCCTTGATGGCAAGATGGTGGAACAACCTTGGAATTCAAATAATGAGGCGATGTTACTCAGTCGCAACATCGTGGTATCATTCAATTCAAGGTATACAAATCTAGTAACTTACCATTTTGTAGCAGAGCATTATACCTTTCGGACGCTGCAAGAGACACGAACTTCATAACATAAAAATTGTCCCCGATTTCATTGTCTGTGTAGTTTGCTTCTTTCTCCTTGTAGTTCCACAACGGCAGACAGAGGTGGATGTCATGCTCTTAGTATGATAATTGATGTACAGGGTTTCCTCGATTAATGTCGGTGGGAATTTTTAAAGACTTAAGGGGAATTTGTGTGCCCCAAATCGGGTAAAGGTTTATCAACAACAATCAATTCCAAAATTGTGAGGTTCATCCGAAGGTTATTTCAATGTACGGGCTATATTCTTAATCAAAATTTGATTTTATAATTGTGACTAACGGAGTTTATATTGTAATCAACATTCATTTATAAATCGGAACAGTCATAAAGACGTGCAATTGTGGAAGATTAGAAGTGTTCAACCACCTTGTAATAAAGTGACTTGATTTATTACAACTATCTCCCCACTCCCGTGAAAGCTTAAAAGATGCACTCCTCACCCTTCTCTGAAACCTTGTTCTCTTGCATGTTCCATAAATTGTTCATAGTCTCATGCGCCATCAAAGGTTTATTGTGGGGGATTCACCAGCAATACAAGATAGTGACATCCATCACCTTTCCCAATGTATTTTTCTCCACAACTCCACCACCGTAATTCTCAACCACTTTCAAACCCTCGCACAGCTACTTGCGTCTCATCTCCAGGGCACATCGCAGTCCCATTTCCACTGCTGCCTTAGAATCCCCATTGTACAACATCTTCTTTTGTGATGCACTCATTGTTCGGAGTAAAAGAGGCATGGTCATCGAGGTATGGAAAGGGAGGCTGAAGGTGGTCGGAAAAGCTGACTTTGTTAACTCGCAGGCTGCTTTGGAAATGCTTAGAATTGACAAAACAAAGGTAGTCGAAATCGTTGTGTTCGTTAATATATGTTTTTTTAATGTGTAGTTTTGGATTGTTAATTAGTAATAATGTTTATTTTATTATTTTATTAATATGATGTACAACAAAAAGATAAGTTCTTTAATCGATTACTTTTAGTTTATACTTACTAAATCTTTGTTTAGCCTACATCGGCAGACATTCGGTTAATCTTGGATCACCTATGTTTGGAAATAGCGGTAAAGGTTGAGATGACAACCCCAGAAGTCATCCATGTGGATGACTAGGGGACTGCCTCCAACATGCTATCTCTCTTTTTATATTAATTCATAACAGTCGGCATGTTGCAGGCTAATAAAATGTTTTGTATAACTTTGATATTATCTTTGCAGTATAGAAGTTTTTGATGAAATATATATTCTTCCATCCACCATCGGACAAATAAGGTTCAGAAAGCAATGCGTGGAGTATTGGAAGTATCATTAGTTTTTTCTTAGGCAAGTATGACTTTACTTGCATATGCCTCCAGTTACTATATATAGCTTTAGATAGACATATCTCCCAAAATATCTAGTGGTTTAGGTTCATGAATTTAAATTTAAACAAACCCTTAAAATATAGTTCAAGTTAAGGTACCGCATACCAACATTTAGTAACATTAGCAGTGTAAAAATCCCATAAGTACTTTAAAATTAATTAACATTTGTTGTGTTTATTTTTTAATACATTAAGTCTTGCTATGTATTCAAGTTTAGTCACAATTACTTTGTTTACAATAATACATTCAAGTTTAGTATGTTTTTCTAATTTTGTCTTAAAATTTCTGTACTAGTTTTAAAAATTACTAAACCTTATTATTCATTGTGGAAATGGTGAGCATTTAAGAACATATTCCTTTTACAGCTATCCATAATTTTTTACAAATGTGTCGATGGCGTATTTTATCTCGCAATATCAGCATTTACAGGGTCGATTGCCTCTTCGATTTTGGAACAAAATAAATTAATCAATTAATATATAGTAACAACTATTTTTAAAATGTCACCGGTGAAGGAACGCAACAAACACAAAGTCTAATCAAATTCCAACTTCGCAAGCCTTCATAAGTCCTACCGTGATAAGGAATAACAAAATCTTCCAAAGCCAATGGGTGCTTGGGACCGAATTTGTTTTTGAAATTGAAAATCTATTCTATCGATATCTAATACGCATGGATGAGCTCGCATTCCCAGTCCAAGTACAAATTTTGGTGCTGGAAGTATTTTCTACGCACGATAATTTCTTCTGTTTCCGATATCGGGCACATTAGAAGACGATTAAAATAATAAATACTAAGTTGTCTGAAACATCGTGCGACACAATTCTTTACTATAATTCTACACCCATGCGCAACAAAGGGTTGGATCCACGGTTGTGCCAGACACGGCGGCTTAAAAACGCCTTCCGAATGTTCCTTTCACCGTCTTTAACTGCCCTATCCTGCACTAATGTCAAATGGTAAGCTACATGGGATCGTAACTTGACTTGTTATGGTAAGTTACATTCATGTGTAACATGATAGGTCCCACATATTTTTTACAATATTAATGTTTGTTTCTAATTAAAGGTAAGCGTTGAATATCTTTACAATATGAATCTTTACTTAAAGTAAATTATATACAATATAAAAATATTTTTAATAAAATACCATGAGATTAACAAACATGACATCATTATTGCAATTTAAAAATATATCCTTTCTAGTTTTGAGCTTCGAAACGGGTAAAAATATGCTCCACCAAATATGCAAAATGGAATGTCTTGATAGAATATTGATGTAGTTTTAATTAATTTTGTGTTTTAATTTTGAAGTTAGACAATGCAATTTTATATAATTTTTATTGCACACTTTTCTATATTTATTTTTTCAAATATATTTTATTGATTATTTTACAATTTTATTCATGCTCAAGAAGTAAAATAAAATAATATTTTTGTATTTCTGTAAAATATAATTTTATTATATCATCATTATAGTTATTATATTTGGAATTGATTGATTATTGTTATCGCTGCATGTGGAGATTGTATACTTGATAATATGGAGATTGTACTACAAGATCCAATCAAATTGCATGTGGAACATACTTTTTGCAATTAAGCATTAAATGAAGCCGACATTAAGCATATCGCTCCCACAAGTTACAGCTACTTGGAAACCAATTTACGAAATTTTGCAAACAGTTTCAAAAACACCACCGTTGAACATGCTCTAACATCACTAAAAAAAACTTCTACCATACTTCATCTGTCCCATTATAAATTGATTAATTACTTTTTGAGAGTCAAACATTGTAAACTTTGATTGTAAATAGAAATTAATCTATGTATAATAAAAATATCATGTGAGATATTGTTAGATTCATCTTAACATCTAATTTTAAATGTTAATTTTTATGAGGTATTATTATAGGTAACTAGAAATATTTAAGGTCAAACATGCTCATTGAAAATCGTGAAAAAGTAATTAAACAATTTATAGTGGGCAAAGTCTTGGGAAAGACGGTCCATAACCTTATGGAAAGACGGGGTTTAATTATAATAATAAAAGGTAAAAAATCTTTGATGCAATATTAAAGTTTTATTATGCAACGTGTAGTAGATATAAATTTTATAACCCGATTCATACAACCCAAAAATTTTATCCTAATTTCTTCTAATTTACACTTTAAACATTGATTTTTCCATAATTTATGAAAAAATCATTTTTCAACAGACGGACTCTTTATAGTGGGACGGAGTGAGCATATATTTTCGATACTCGATATTAAAATTACTTCGGTATTTTGAAACTTCTAGATACTTGCATTAGTCAACCTAGCCAAATGTAGTTTTCAAGGGCCTTCTTTTAAAGCAAGACAATTTGCTTAATTTTCTACGGAAGGGATGAAGACAATTATGACAATTATATTCTATTTTTGCCCCAAAAAAACAATGAGCTTTGACTTCTGACACCTTTTGTTGTCATATTATTTTGTTTAATACCGAAGGAGAAAGAGAAGAAGGATAACAAACAAAAGAGACGATAAGATTAGATTTGCGTACAATTACAAATATTCAAGTACACGTTACGATTATAATTTTTTATATGTAAGGGTGTCAAAATAGACTCGTAACTCTCAGATTAAGCGGGTTATATATTTTTAAACACAGGTGGGTATGGATAAAATGAGTAATGAGTTAAATGAGTAATGAGTTAAATGGGTAATGGATTAAATGAGTATTTGAAAAATATGGGTTGGGCGGGTTGGGTTTAAGGGTTCAACGCGGGTATACCCATATGGGTAAATCTGC
>JAULKM010100536.1:0-26297 GCA_032355605.1 Rubia tinctorum
AATTAATTATCTCCGTAATTAATCCTCAAACTATATTATGGAAAATGCACATTGACTGAAGGACATTATTCCAACAGGTAACATGGTACCCATAAAAGAACATCAATAATACCTAAGCTAAATAACGATGGAGACATCAATAATACCTAAGCTAAATAACGATTGAGAGAAACTTGACATTTTGCATCATAATGTGTATAAACTATGATTTGTTTGCATGATTGATCATTATGTCTCAGGTCTCTGTCCACAAACTATTGAAGGAACAAACAATTCTAACAATTCCATCAACAAAACTAATGGTCTAATATGGTGTACTCATACTGGACACTGGTCTAGTGGTCTGCACCAAATAATTCCAATTTTCAAATGTATAATCTATCAGAGATCAGTGATCAGTGGATGGAATGCTCTATTCAAAGGCTGCACCGCTGCAATATACTTTGCCCACCTTCAAGTCTCCAACCTCTCTCAAAGATCAGTGGATGCTGACAAAAGCAACAGATGGAAGATTTGAGATAAAGCTTCCAAAAATGAAGCTACAAGAAGAAAGAAAACAAGGGTGAGGAACATCTATTACCAGTAATGTAGCTACAGGAGCAACACAACCATATTTTTAATGTTTTCATCATATAGCCTACAATTATGCAGCAATCTACATAAAGGTGAAATCAATTACAGGAGCAACACAATTATGTAGCCTACGGGAGCAACACATTAGAGCTGAAATGTATTTTATCTTTAATTGATTTTAGTAAACTGGGAATTTTCCAATAATTCTGAGCGGCTGATGAATAATAATTTTTAATGTTTTTATTAGCCTATCAAAGCCTCAAAAATATCTAATTTCCAGAAAGGAAACGAACTGACCAAAACTCAAAGGATTACATATAGTAAACTAGACAGGAAATCGGTACCGCACCCAGAGGCGGAGCCAGTACTCTGGCGTGGGTGGCAATTGCCACCCACTTTTTTTATTTTTATAGCTTATGTTTTGAAAATATTTAGAGTTTTACCCCACTACTTTTTTCAGAAAATTACATAAAACATCCACAAAATTTGTAAATTTTACAAATAAATCCATATCTAGTGTATGCAATTAAATAAAAAATTAGGTATAAATCGCCCTCTCACTCTGATAATCCTGGCTACGCCACTGACCGCAACAACAGAAACTCACCAGTTCTTGAGTAGCTTTTCCTTTGTCCACATGGTGAGAAGCCGAGAACGAGTGATTGTTGGGTTGAGAGGCAATTGAATGATACACGGCAACGAAACTCATAGTTCACATTTCACAGTTCCGAGAGACGAGAAACTGCCACAATAGGAAACTCACAGTTTCACGATCAATGTTGGCGCTCACGAGTGTTGGTTGATTGAAAGAGATCTTCGATTGATTCGTTTGAAACCATGAATACAAAAGCTCAAACACCTTAAGTTAAGGAATATGAATGCTAAAAGACTTCTATTGTGTTTAGAAGTCTGACTCTGATTGTTTATTTTCCTTATTTAATTATCTTTAATTAAATAAACTTAAATATACCAGGTACCCTGAGTACTCGAATATAAGATTTTTACGGCTCGTACTAGGACCCGGTAAAATGCATAATTTATGGTCCGTTTAAAATTTAAAAAAAAATACCCTGTTATTTAATGTCGGACGGGGTATATACGCACACCCCAAACAACCGGCACGACCATGCTAGGCGTAACAACATGTGTTGTTTCGGCTGCTAGGGTTTTTGCCCTATTTTAGGCCTTTTTCAATGCCCAATTCCCTACAATTATATATAGGAGCCTATGTCTACTAGGGTTTAAGTTTGGTTCATTTTATTTCGATTCTTATAAGAGTAGGTAGAGAGGGAAGAGAATTCTCCCTTCTTTCTAATTTATTTTCTTCTCCATCAATTCAAAGAAGGTGATTTGGTGTACTAATTCTTCAAAGGCCTTTGTGACAAGGATATGAGAATGGTTATTGCGGTATGCAATGGCTTCATAGCCAACAAGAGTCCAAATGATGCAATGGCGTAGTTCGAGGAAATGACAAACGGGCAAGGCAATTTGGCCCCCGATCCCATGTGAAGAATTTGGAAGAGCCCACTCACTCTCCTAAGTTGGTAGAGCAAGTTCAAGCACTTTCCTCGATGATCAAATAATTTATGAAGGGAAGAGCTCAGTTCAAGGTGTGTGCCATATATAGTCTGGATCATCTTACCGACAAATGTCTGCAAGTGGTCGAAGATTTTGAAGAGGTGAAAGCATTGGACTTCAATGGTGGAAATAGAAAACAATTTTCTAGGGGAAACAACAAGGGTTTCAGGGTAACTAAGGCGAACATAGACAAGATCCCTACGCAAATACCTTCAATCCTTGATGCCACAATCACCCCAACTTCTGTTGGTGTGAGAATACTCAATGGTACAACCAAGATGGACAACCTCAACCTCAACCCTACATGAGGGGAGTAGGGCCTTCCAACAACAATAACGACTTGTACAAGTGGGACCGGGAGGAGATTTTAGATGTGATAGCTCAATTGAAAAAGAAGAGCGATGTGTTCGTGGAACGGACAAGGAGAGAAATTGAGGATCTGACACTAGAGCATTCTCGAGCATCAAGAATCTCGAAGTCAAAGTCAGCCAACTCACCACTTTGGTGAGCCAACTTGAGTCTAGAGAATTTGGTAAGTTGCCTTCCCAACCTGAGGTAAATCCAAGGAATGTTAGTGCATTAAAGTTGAGGAGCAAGAAGGAAGTGCGAGAGCCCGAGAAGGAAATTTTGCAAGAGGATGATTTGATTGTGGAAGGTGACAAGACCAACTTTGAAGAGCGTGAGATGATTGTAGAAGGGAAGCCCTCCAAAGAGCTCACCACTACCGAGGCGAGGGTGATCCCTCCCCCACCTTTTCCTGGTGCACTTAGGGGAATGCCGAAGGTGACAACAAATGAGGCACACATTCGCAAAGTTTTCAAGAAGGTCGAGATTAGCATAGGAATGTGATTAACCATGTTCCCTCTTATTCTAAGTTTTTGAAAAATGCATGTACGAAGAAGAGAAATAAACTAACTAAGAAAGTAGGCCAATTGAAAATAAGGGGAGTAGCTACTCCAGCTCATAGGAACTTTCCTAAGAAATGCGATGACCCCGAAATGTTTTCAATCCCTATTTCCTTAGTTGGTAAGCTAGTGAAAAATGCTATGGTTGATTTGGGTGCAACTATTAATGTGATTCCTTTTAGACTTTATGAAAAACTTGACATATGTAAACTTAAAGAAACTAGGGCATTTGTCCAACTCGCCGATCATTCGAAAGCTAGCCCTAGAGGTATAGTTAAGGTTGTTGTGGTTAGAGTAGGAAATTTAGTGTTTCCGGCGGACTTCTATGTCCATGATGTATTGCATGATGGTGGATCACCCCCAATCTTATTGAGGAGGCCTTTTCATAAACATTAAGGACTAAGATAGATGCTCATATGGGGACACTAACCCTAGAAGATGACACTGATAAGGTAGGATTTGAGAGATATAATTCTAAGTATGATTCACCTATTTTATCTCGTATGTGCAATGGCATATCTCTATGTGATAAACTTGTTCAACATGATAAAGTGATGATGAATTCCTAGATGAGTTCCTTGATAATGATGAGAGTTATGAGTGAAACTATATCTTGAGCTTCAATTGTGATGACCATGTTGATGATAGTTATTCTATGCATGATCTTAGTGATGACATTTCAATTGTAGGTTGTTTTTCTATGCTCACTAACTTGCAACGGTCTATGGAAAATGGCGAGTGCTTAAAACCCCCTCGACCACCTCCTAGTCCTAAATGCATGGCTAAGAACTCAACATTGGCTAAAGATGGACATAGTCTCTTCATGGTGAGCAAAGAGCATGAAGGTAGGGGTGACACATTATGGAGACCTCTCCACAAAGATGTCATCGTGGGTAGAGTCACGAATGGCGACTCCGGAGGCCCAACGGTGGGTTTTTTTAAAATAGAATACATGAATAATAGTTCGTGAGGACAAAAATAGACGTTTTCCTTGATTTTCTTTGATGTTCTTCGTAGTTAGAGTTTGTGTGTTTTTATGTGACAATGGATTTTTGTGTGAAACTTCAGCTGCTTGTTAAATCTAAGATCAAGTCTCGTATTTTATGATTAGGAGAAAATAGTACTTTTTGGATAGAAAAAGTATTAGATAAGGAAAGGAAACAAGGTAACATGATTATGTAGCTTGCACGGCTTATATTAGATTGAGTCAACACGACGTCAGCAATGGCACGGCTTGTGTAGGATAAAGTTGGCACAATGCTATCAATTGCACGGATCGTGCCATTGTCTCGTTCCATGCTGAGGATGGGGAAAATGCATATTTTCATATTTCTTTTTTTTGCTAAAACATGCATTTTTAGCCCATTAATTTAGTAGATCTTTTATTCCCTGAAACTGTTGATGTAAATAGTACTATACTCAACATCTCCACCTTCCTTAGGAATTAATTAAGTAGTACTTTTCCCCCTTAAAGCTTCTATTTTTACCTAGGCCATATCTATCTCCTTTATACCTCCCTCATAAACAACTCTTTTTTAGAGGAGCATGGATTTTCTGAAATTAAAATTCATAGTGCATTCCCCTATCCATAGGAATTATTTAACCCATTCAAGTCCTTCAAAAACACTCACTCTCACTTCACTTTGGAGAAACTAAATTTGAAGCATTTTCTCTCAAAAGTTAGCACTTTGCTTCTTGTTGTGTAGATTTTTCAGCTCTTAGCTTCAGACTCCGGGTAATCCTTTGAACCTTGTATTTACTTGCTTTCTTTAACAAGATTGTAGAGTGATGAGAAGTATGAATTTCAAAAAATTTGAGGTGGCTTAGGAAATTATGTGGGTTATGAAATGATCTTGCATTGAACTAAGTGTGGGGGAAGAATATGATCTTTTTGTTGAGATAATGTGATTTTCTTGGTGTATGTTTTTTAGGAAGAATAACTCTTGCTTGAATGACCTTTGCGTTGAAATGACATGATTTGCAATATGTTGGTCATTTATGAGGATTGTTCTTGTTGACTGATATTCGGCGCATGTCCTTGTATATTCTTGCCATTACCATCTTCTTCTTATTGTGATAGAATGGATCCAAAGAGTAGTTTACTAGAAAAAGGAACAACTTTCCAGGGTAAAAAAGGGAAGAAAATGGCTAAGGTTGGGAGACAAGAGCCGACGACTTCCCTTCCTCATAATCTGGCATTTGTGGCTGAAGAGTTCATGGGGTTGACCAACATTTTTGGGAGTGCGTTCTGAAGGTGGAGGTACCTAAATAGCCCAAATAGAACCATTATAGAGACAAAGTTTGCATGCAAGGAGACCTTGGGAGTTCTAGGCCTACTCGAGCCCGTAACCTATTTTCTAGGTTAGGTAGGCCTAGAGGGTTTCATAGACATGAATTCCAAGACTATTAGGCAATCTTAGAATAAGAAATGGACAATGATAGGAAGAGGATCATTCATTTCCTTTTGGATAAAAAGGAGTACACGATGACAAATCGGGAGATTGCCCAAGATTTGGGGTGGAGATATGGGAAGGAAGTTCCAATGACTCATCACCAAGGACTACCCTTCTCATTGAGAGGCTTTTGTAGGAACCTCGTGGGATTGGAGAGGAGCCATTTTTCCAAGAGTACCACAATAGTCCATCTGGATTTGTGGTACGTGCAAAGGCTCCAATCCATGGGAGTATTTTGGCACAAAGAGATATCACAATGCCCCAACCAGGGCATCCAAATTATTTGGACGATGACTCTGGAAGGGAATATTTACCCCAACATGGTGGGGGCCTTCATGGAAGAATTCTTAGCCATGGGGAAAAAGAAAGGTGGTAAGATACCGATGAGAGGCATGATCAGACTCTTAGCAAAATATTTGGGACATTCGCCCCCTCTCCATTCACATTGGAAAACTTAGGTCGTTTGAGGACGAGGTACACTATGGAAAAGATAGCACGGACTTCAACTATTGTTACTGCCACCTCAGAGGACCGGTTCATTTAGTTGTACGATGGTATTTCGGTTTGCAGTTTCATGGTTCTTCAAAAACCAGAGTGCATCGCCATCGACCAAACTTTTTATTGGACTACTTATTTCTTGCACCCAAACTGGAATTTAAGAGAGGCTTCTATAACATCTTATCAAGCTCGGAAATGGACATTGAGGAGGAGAATGGTGAGATTCCATCTAGGGCACCATCTACTTGAAGTCACCTACCCACAGACTTCCTCGACCTATTTCACACTTTTGGGGAACAACTCATGAGTTCTTCCCCAAATAGTGCAAGAGGTCGGTCACGCGGTAGGAGGGATGAGTTTGCAAATGGAGGAGTTTGGAGTTAGTCTTGACAATATGGACAATATAATGAGGGAATGGGGAGATAGATTGGAGTCTATTAAATGGGAAGTGAATGAAGAATTTTCCATTTTTTATGGGAGAGACGACATGCAAGAGATGACAATGGAAAAATTGATTGAAAGGATGCGTGCCTCAAATGTCGAAGGCTTTCATGACCTCACTCCCTATGAGAGGCAAGAAGAGAGGAGAAGGAGACGCAAGGCGAGACGCTCAAGGGAGGGCCCTTTGGGTTTCCAAGAGTAAGTGTAACTATCTTTCCCTTTCTCACTTATGATTTCTGTTGATTTACTTCATTGTGGACAATGCAAGTTTCAAGTGTGGGGGAGAGAGTAATTAGGCACTTAGGAGTTTTGTGCACTTAGGAGTTATCGAGATTCCTTTGTGTTTTTGTTTTTTATGTTAGTCATTTTGCTTTCCTTATATTCATGTAGTATGAACCCCACCTTTGGGGGCATTTTATGCTACACAAAAAATTAGCAAAATTTGAAAAAGAAAAATACCCGGCTAAGTCAAAAACCGGAAAGGGTGACTTGGGAAAAAATAGGAAAGGCTCGGATAGGTTGAAAAACCTATGAAAAAATGAGAGGCCATGGTGTGGAAAAAGGTGAGAGGTGAGCTCAACATTTGTGTGAAGCTAGGATGATGATTTTCACCTAAATGCACTTGTTAACCAATGCATATTTTGTTGGTCGATTACTAGTTTTAGTTTGGTTTACATTACAAAGGGTTTAAATGATCGTTGTTGGTTTTCTTATCTAAATCCCGAGTTTTATAAACTTAATTGCATCTGATGAACACATTTTCCTCACGAGCATCTAGATCTTCTTTTGTGAGCTTATTAGTAGGTTGCTCATGAGCACTTTGGCGTAATTTTGTGGAAGGCCATCTGCAAGGATGGTAGTAGTTATTAGAAGGTCATCCACAAGGGTGGTAGTAGATAGAAGGCCAAGAGTCAAAATGTGGTAGTAGATGAAATCAAGCTGGAAAAATAAGGGAGTCGAAGTCCCACTCTTGAAGACCTGGAACGACCGTGCCAAACAACACGGGTTGTTCCAGCCAACGAGTCTATGCCAGAGACCCACAGAATGGGCCATGCCAGCTAGTGCGGCAGTACTACAGACCCTCATCACGGGTCACTTGATTCAACATGGGTCGTGCCAACGTGAAGCTTTGTGCGGCTAAGTATGGACAAGGGGCCGTGTCTTTTAACACGTCCCGTGTCGTTTCAATTCCAACATATGAAGGCCAGCCTATGGGGTGTGATTATTTACACGGCTGCGCCATTATTTTGCTCAGAAATTGACTCCCAGCCGATGGACCACAAGAATTTACACGGCTCACTTCGTTCAACTGATCAAGAAAGAGTTCCCACCTGATGGCCGGTGCCAAACTACAGGGCTACGATCATTAGAACGGCCGAGGCAAATCCCCAGCCGGTGGCCCATTCCATACAGTAAGGCTCGCACTAGGCCAAGCTAGCACTGTCGTGCCAGACGATACTAGTCATGCTAGACATAACCAACATGGGTAGCGTGTTATTGCACGGACCGTGGCAATTTCAGCAGCTGTGGTTTTTTGCCTCATTTTTCCCTTTTTCAAGGCCCAATTTCCCACTACTATATATAGGAGCCTATGTCTATTAGGGTTTTTTTGGGGATTTTCATTTGTTTCATTTTCCTAAGAGTAGGTAGAGAGAGAAAGGGACTCTCCCTTCTCTCTAATTTATTTTTCCTAGTTTTTTCCCAAGAGCATTGAATCCAATGAAATATTGGTTCAATGCTTAGGGAGTACTGATTTAGGTTGGGGGTCTATATTTGTATTAATGACTTGACAGCCATTTTTTGAGATTCTATAGATCTACCTTTCCTATTATGTTTATGAATATTATGCTAGCTTGTTCTTTACACTCTTATTAATTACATGATTGTTACACTAAGACTGGCACCCACCGTAGTCTACTTTCATGTTGGCGCAGGAAACCTTGATGTATGCGGGTAACGATAGTCCGAGACTATATGGGTGTGTGCATGTGGGTCGCCGATTCACGATAATCATACACTGGTCTTAGCTAGAAAATGAGTCTAAAGGGTTGCAGACAAAGATAGTGTAGTAGAAAACTAGGGTTAGCGTATTTTGCAACCTTAGAACCAACGATAAGGTGCCTTTGTAGGCCAAGAGATAATCATTTGTAGTGGAGTGCTTGGGACATAATCGCATGGGGGAGAATCAGATATGCACAGCAGGTAGGGCCGTTGTTGCGCTTCCTTAATTACAGAGGCGATGCCGATGGAAAAATACAATAGCACCATATGTGACAAATACGGGAAAGTGTTGACCATTGAACACACTACGTGGCATTAGGATAGATTTTTATGTCTTGAATGTGATTAAATCTAGGATCGAAATATACTGTCAGTCATGTTACGCAAATATTCCCCAATTATTAACGATACATAGTTTTATTCTATTGTGTTCTTGCATGCTTTTAGTTGTAAGATAAACCCCCCCCCCAAACCTGTTTTGCAACATTATCTATCCCTGACACGTGATCAGATTGAGCGCCTAATTGTGGCTTTGTATAGTTAACCGTTAAATTCCTAGCATCTCTGTGGACGATCCCGGTCTTACCACTATCTACCCCTGTAGATAGTTTAGTAATAGGAATGGGACATACATTATAAATTTTATCCTTAATTCCAACCCTCTCTGCGGGTTAATTTATCCCTATTTAATGATCCCCCGGTGGCGGATCAGTTTTTCATGGGTCGTGCAGTTTGGCACAGCCCGTGCTCATACTTAGTCGCATGAGGCACTATTCCAGCACATGTTGTGCTAATATACACAACCGTTCCAAAGCTTCCTAGCACCATATTTTTTAGTTGGCACGGCCCATGTAGTATTGCACGGCCGTGCCATTTCTTCCTTGGTCGATCTTCGACTCCTTTTTCCTCTGGTCTTGGTTCCATCTACTACCACGTTTTAACTCGTGATCTTCTGTCTACTTCCATTCTTGTGAATGACTGCTACTATCTACAACTAGCCTTATGGATGGTCTTCTACAAACTATGCCAAACTATTTACAAGAAATCTAATAAATAAGCTCAGAAAATAAGATCTAGATATGCTCGTAAGGACATAACGTCCGTTAGGTCTAATAAGTCTACAAAACAATGGATTTAGACAAGAAAAATCAACAGTGATTATCTAAACCCCTTTTAATGTAAATCTGACTAAACCTAGCAATTATCCAACCAAAACATGATAAGAAACGTGTCAAATGCATTAGTTAATGCATGTTTTTTGGTGCCGATCAATTAATATCTTTTCACCATACTATATCCCAATTAGTTCAAGAGTAAGGATAAGTGCTAACTCTTAAAGAACTAATTATTTGTTTTCTTGTTCTCATAATATGACTTACATGAAGTTGACTTTAGAACACTTTCTAAAATCACTTCTAGTTTGTGCAAACATTTTAAAGTCATATTCCAACAAGTGACCATATGGGGATATGTTCTTCTTACTATTAGAAGTGGTGAATTCTTTATTGACCATAAACTATCCATCCATGCATTATACTCACCCAACTCTAAAAGCACAATGACCAACTAAGGTTAAGGACAATAAGAGAAGCAAGTATAATATTCCACACTCTAGACACTCTTATGATGTCAAGTCTGAGGATCAGTTTCACTTTATGCATGATTGGCACTTAAATAGTTCACCTTATGGAAAATCTCAAGGTGGGTTAATCCAATGAACTTGTTCTTAACCAAGAATCCACATATTTGCTCTTGTATCTCTACACAATAGTTGACAAGATCAACTACTCCCTACAATTAGGAAGGAACAAAACATGTGCTAGTCAATCTGTATTAACGATGTCCCATCTTATTAATACTATGACTAGGGATAGTTTAAGATTAATATTTATGCATGTAAAGAATCTCATCATCGTAACACTTTACGATTTCTTTCATATAAATATTATTCAGGGACTTTATTATTTAGTTATTGTAATTAAACATAAAATAAAAAATAGCTTCATATCACCAAATTTTTGCATAAACTCAAGTTGGTTCTATATTGTCCACATACTAAAATCTCACTCTAAATCAATTTCATCTAATTGTTTTAGTCAACTATTGAACAGCTTCATCGTCATAGGGAATCTAGCGGACATTACTTTCTACTCTTAGTATACTATCATTGATCAAAATCAATTGATAATATTTAACATCCATGAGTCTAATAAAAACTTGAACACTCTATTGTGCTAGACATGTAACATAAAATAATCAAGAATAAGCCATGAAAATTATATTTTCATGAGATCAAAATCTTAAAAAATCTACATTATTGTAATCAACCCAGTTTCTATCGAGAATAGTTTCTTATACGTCTTAACGTATCTTAAATATTCTTTAAGTATTCTAAAGTGTATTTCCTATTTAAATAGACACAAACAACCTTGTCTATCTAATGAACATTAATAACAAAAGTAGATGTTGTCAATTCGAACATTTTAGAAAATTTTATTTATAAAAAAAAAATTTGACACGTACATTTATCGCATACCAATGCAATAAGAAAATATCATCGATCCCACTAATTGATTTTAACTGTGCAGGATTTATAACTAATATAATTTGACAAAATCAACTCCTTAATATTCAAATAAAATATTAAAATCCAAATAAAATTTGTTATTTTGCACAATATATAATAGTCATTATCCGAAATTCAAAGTTATATCATATAAAACTTATCTTGTACGATACAATTTCGTAAAACTATCCTACTTCATGAAACTATTGCAATCACATCTTCATGTGACATATTTATTCCTATAGTTGATTTAGTTTTTTGTTGTTAAAATTTCTCTCACTTATTTTCTGAAATAAACACTTTATTTTTTAAAATACTTTAATATGAGACAACTTCTCATAGAGAATATATATCTTATATAAGCAACTAAAAGAAAATATGAGACAATAATAATGACATAATCTAAAAACTGCAAAAATCATATATATCATATATTTTAGATTTAGTTTTATACCTCACAATCTTCTAGTGCGTATAATGATAACTATACAATCCAATCGTAATACTAAATTACCCTTATCAAAACATTGAATTTCATTTATGTATTTGAATTTTGGAAATTCTAAAACTCATACCCTTCAATAAGTGCTATTTAATCATCTGAATGATTAAAATTGAGTTATGCAAAAATGTTCTCCAACATTAACTATTATAAGACCAAATACATCAATTTGTACAGTCAACAATAATTTTAACTTTTCTCTTAAAAGTAATTCGGTCAATGAACAAGATAATGATATTTACCTGTCACAATCGATTCGAAATCAAAAGTTCCACATATTATAAACCATACTCATTCTGACTTTAAGGGTATGTTATCTTATTTGAATATATAAATCATAAAAATCAATTCAAACTGATTTTCGTTATATAAAAGAATAACTAATTTATTCATCCTAACATGTCAAACATGATAAGGTTTATTTTAGTCAAACTAAAAATTATAACGATTTGTTATTATTCCAATAGTGAAAGAAATAATTTCCAAACACATACAATTACAACTGTTATTAAGTATATGAGTTCTTTCACAATTATATACTCCCTCCGTCCCGGCAGATTTGGCATATTTACTATGCACACGGTTTTCAATGATCATGTTTGACCATCAATAACTCTAGCTACATTTACCGATTCCGTATAAAAAGTTGATATTTAGAAAATATATATTAAGATGAATTCAACGATATATCACATGATATATTTATTATATGTATATTAATTTATATTTATGGTCAAAGTTTGGCAACGTTGACCTTGAAAAACAAACATATGCCAATTCTGCTGGGACGGAGGGAGTATATTGCTTAAAACACAAGCCAAGATAGTCTTCGGTGCAAGTTGACTAATTCCCAGTCTGACCATTTGAATTAAAAATAGACGGCATTGTAGACAAGTCGGCAAACTTTCAATATTCCACATCATTTACATCCGGACTTTTTATCCTTATCAGCCTTTGAAGTTGAACCTAAGTTTGGCTTTCATTTTTCTACATTTTTTCCCTTACATATTGGCAATATCTAATAGCTTACTCCTCAAGACTACAGATCACTACAATAGGCTAAATAGCCTTCATGATAATACTATTCCGTTAAACTTTCTTATTTTGGAACCACTCTATTAACTTCATGATAGTTGATATTCTCTTCGATGCACAAATTAAAATATAATCCCCTCCAAAAGAGCACTTTTTATTCTAATCAAATGGTTCACTCCTTGTATTTTCGAATATTTTGTAAACAAGCAGTTGAGAAAATTGCCAAAGGAAGAATCTCATTAGTTCAATTATACTTGCACAACTTTATAATTTGCACATGCAAAATGAAAAAAGAAATGAAGAAATGGGTAGCAAATAAAGGAATAGGCATGCATGTCATGATTGATCTTCTTCGGCGGCAGCGGTGGCTGTAAAAACAGCTGAGCGGCAAAGTGGACAGGAATTATGGTCGGAAACCCACCGGGAGATGCAGTCGGAATGGAAGACGTGGTCGCACGGCAGCCGTTTGGCGCCAACTTCCGCTTGAAAGACTTCCATGCAAACGGAGCATTCGCCGTCGACGGCTGCGACCACCGGCATTTCGTCGAGCTGGTTCTGGTTAAAAACCTTCTTCTCCAAAAGCTTGGTCCGGATGAAATACTCCTCCATTGTCAGCATCGAGATCGCCATGTCCCAGTCGAACATTTCTTCCATCGGAATCCGGTACGAGGATTCGGGGAGTTTAATGTTATTTGGAATCGGAAAGTAAGTGTGAAGTAATTGATTTCTCTGTGACAGTTAAGGAAATGCGGTGCTATATATAGTAAGCGCATGGGGTAGTCAAGATAAGGCGCTGTATAAAATTGATTTTCATGGTTTTTATTTTTAGTTTTTGAACGGTCAACAGCTTTAGTCTTTGTTCTTAGATAGTTTGCTGTGTTGGTGGGACCAATAGGGTGAGGAAATTGGATGGGAAGGATCCGTGGAGTCCACGGCGTCGCAACCAGACAATTTAATATGGCGCACTACTACTTTGGTCGACACACCGTTAATTTTTTTATTTTTTTTATTTTTAACCGTCTACTGGGTAATGTTTTGTTCAATATCAAACCAAAAAATTGAATAAAAAACATACTCTTCTCCCATCTCTATTTTGTTAGTTTGGGGAGTGAGTACGGTGATATATAATTTAAACTTTATATTTTTTTATTTGACTACCCCTACTGTCCAATCAGTGGCAGATCTGGAAAAAAATATTGATGGGTCACATGATATTAAATAGAGATATTAATGAAATCTATTTATTTTTAAATTTTAAATAATATGGTACGTTAAGTTAAGATGATAATATTTTATATTCAAAATTAAAAATAATCTAGGGCATTGGTAAAAAATATATTTTAACTAACTTAAAAATAAAATAACACTTGTTTTTAGAGAAAAAAAATGGGGCAACTGCCTTGGGTTTCCGAGAGTTTCCTTCAGCTTTGATCCCAATTCAAATTTCATAGAATCTTCTTTATGGTTATAAAAAACATGTTTAATGTTTAACTACATCTAATAACGGCATATAAAAAATTAATAGAATAATGTCACTGAGGAGGTCTCCTGATAGGTGGCTGATCTTTAAGTTATGGACATGTCACTTTATTTTTTCACCTATACACTACATTTAATAAACTACATACTGAATTTTAAAAAAATATAATATAATTTTTTATAGTATATATTTTTATTTTCACGTTCAAATACACATAATTACTTATTTTAACTTATAAAATATAACTCTTATTTTTTTTTAAATTATCACTTTTAAGTTAAAAAATTAAGGGATTTATCCATAAGTTTATGGATAGGCCACCCCGAGACTTCCTCATGTGCATTTATACCCCCACTTTTTGTGTTTATGTCATATGCCCCCCAGTTTTTTAAAAGTGCACACATGCCCTTGGTCTCACCTGAAAATTTAGTCAATTGTGATCTTTGTCTGATTCAGTTGAAATGACTTATTTACCCCTCCTTAAAAAATAAAAAGCTTAAAATGTATATTGACCATTTTGTCCTCCCAAATCCCAATTTATTCTCATTTTATATTGAGATTTTGAGGGTTTAATTCGAGTTCTACAAGATCAGGAACCTTGTGTGGCAAAGTGGTCAGCGAAGCAAAAGAACACCCGCTCTCAGTTCAAACGACCCTGCTCGCTTGAAGAAAAGTGCTTTGAGTGACATTGAAGGTACTGTATCTTTTGCATATTACATATGATTCCCTCCATATTGTTTTCCCCATTTCATCTCCATAAGCCTCTCTTTTACTCCATCTCTTAAGCCCTGGTACGATAATTTTCCTCTCACCAAACCCTCATTTCTTATCCACACCCAAAATGGCTTCTCCAAATACCATTTCTACTGCTTCAATCCTCGCTTCTACCTCCAAGCAAGTTATCGATCACTCAACCATAGTTGATTAGAGGGTTTGCTTAGTACTTCCATTTTTTATCCATTAGTACTTATGTCTTTGTTGTTTCACTCTTTCAACAGAAGAAAAGAAACACAAGAAAGAGTGGTATTTTGATCATTGGTATCGAAGTTTGGCGTGTTATTAGCCCGGATTTTATGGGTTATACTAATTTTATGCATAGATTCTGATTTGTTAAAAAATAGACGAGTTTGTTCTCAAATTTTGATTTTTCAAACTTCTTTTGTAATTTTATTTGGATGTTAATAATAACGATATGAAGTACTGTAAGTGTATGAAACATAAGTGCTGACATAACCTTTAAATTTTAAAACAAGTGCTGATATAGCACTGAATGTTTAAAATAAGTTTTGATATAACCCTAGAGTTCATGTTCATTTTCTAACAGCGAGGCCCACTCACTGGGTAAAATTTTCCAAAATTAATTTAAATAAAATAGGGGTATTTTGGTCATTTTTCAGTCCGCTTAACGCTGGTCTCCATCTATAAGTGTATGAGTTTTTTACTCACTGTTGGTCAAGGGGTATATGTGCACTTTTGAAAAATTGGGGGGTATATTTGCACAAACCCCATGAACTGAATGATATGAATGAATTTTACCCAAATCGATATTAAGAAAATATTTGTTACGAAAAATCCAATAATATCATATTTATTAATATTATTACATATATATCTATTCAAATATATGGTCAAAATTTGATAGAAAATAATGCGAATGATAAAATGTAAAATTTGAATTGGGATAGAGAGATAATTATACTTTAAAAATTATATACCATACTATTAATGTGTATTGTATATGTATTAAATGTATATTTTAGAGTAAAATGTTAAAATAATCCTAACTTTAGCCTGAAAGTGGCAGTATAACTCTGCAAAACGAGAAAGGGCTAAAATAATTCTAACTTGATGGTGTATGTGCCAATATAACCATGGAGGCCGTTGACTCCAATTTTCAATGCTGAAACTAGCCGGATTTTATTAAAATGATTATTATACCCCTGCTAAAAAAGGAAAAATATCAAAAAATTGAAAAGGTCATTTTTAGCAGCTCTGGTGAATCATTTTTGGGTCTTTATTTGAAGGTGAACTACTAAAATAATATATAAAATTAGCTTCTGTTGTGGGTGAATCATTTTCTCCGGTCGAATTTGAACTTTGTTCTTCATCTTCAGCCCTTGCGGTGGACAGAATCTGGAAACCCACCTTAACTTAACTAGCTCTACCTCCAGCGAGCGTCACCTCCGGTGAACGGCAATGCCTTCAAAATCCTGAAAAATTTCGGCATTCGTCACGCTTACGGTGAAACTACGATGCCAAAATGATTATTTTCGAAGAGCTCCGACCTCTCGCCATGACGGAACCGTCATTTCCACCCACACTGGGTTTGGGTCGGTAGGGACCATCGATGATGTCGGACTTGCATCCTTGTTGATGGCGCCAGAGATGATCTTTCCCAGGGAAAGCCTCATGCGAACGGCTTCCTTTAGGAACAATCCCTCACCTGAAATGAAACGACGTTGTTGCCACTTGCGGTGAATCAAAATCGCAATGGTTGATGCAGGGAAATTGGTCTATATCAATACAAAAATAAGGGGTGGTGGTGGGAGGTGGTGGTGGAGAGAAGAAGAGATGGTGGCTGAGAGAAGAAGGGGTGGTGGCGGGCGATAACGCGGTGGTGGCGGGCGGTGGTTGGGGTAAGTGTGGGTTCCGAAGAAGAAGAAAAGGGGTAAAATGGGAATTCAGCTTATGGGCCAAAGGGTATTTCGTGATTTCATGTCCAATCAACACCTAAATTGATGAGTCAATGTCGGAATAGTGCCGAAAGGTTATAACTTCACAATTCAGCCTAAAATTAGTGTTGTTTTGGCACTTTCTCATTTTGCAGAGTTATATTGATAATTTCAACCTAAAATTAGGGTTAGAGGTGTAAAATTCCTATATTTTAATATTTTTGTTTGTGCATGCAATATTTAAATGCACAATAATATGTAAAAAAATGTACATTCATATAGTATAAAATACACATTATATATTTGAAAATATGATATTCATGGTATCTTAGAGATATTATATTAAGTTAAACATGTAAGTAATAAAGTGTATAGAAATCTAAAAAGACAAGAAATGTTGTATAAAAAAATAACATTTAAGTTTAAAATACAATATTCAAATTATAAAATTACAATATTTAAATTTAAAAATATAATATTTAAATTAATAATTCAACAACTACTCCCTAACTTTTTAAAAATTTGCTATTTACTATACCCTTTCAAGTGATGCATAGTTCATTTAAATTGGCATCAGAGCTTTTGAAATATACTCCGCATTTAGTAAAAGAATATATGAATTTAGCACAAAATCAAACAAATATCATAAAAATGTAGAAATAAATTATGGAATAAAAAGGGTGAGTTCCTTTTCTTTTCTTTTTAAAATTACATATAAGCAACCAAATTACATATAAACATCCTACTCTAGGATCTAAATAGGAGACACCACCATTGAATCTATTGAAACTTAATGGAGTTTGAAAATCCATCCACTTGAATATCTAGGGTCGCCCTCCTAAGAACACCCAAACGATACACCACCAACAAACCACCGCCACCAAAGTTGGAACCATCACGATCTCACCTTCATCAACCACCTGCAAGTTAGGAGACTACAGCGGGGATCATCGACATGGTCCCATAATGATAGGGTTGATTTTATTGATGGTACAAGGGTACAATATATAGGCATCATGAACAGAATCACAAATGAAAAATGATTCTATCTATGATACAAGATATACACAAAATATAACAAAATATCTCCTTAACATTCCTCCTCAATTTGGAGCATGTGGATCACAAATTCCTAACTTGCCAAGAAGAGTCTGAAATGCCTGTTTTCCAAGATCTTTCGTTAACAAATCTGCAGGTTGACTGGAAGTGCGAATATGTTGGGTTACAACTTCACCAGGCTGTACCATATCACGAACAAAATGACAGTTAATTTCAATGTGTTTCGTACATTCGTGAAACACAGGATTTGTTGTAGTATGAAGAGCTACCTGACTATCACAGAATAAACGCACAGGAGAAGAGTGACATGCGCCCAAAGATCAAAGAAGAGACTTAAGCCAAAGCAACTCACAACACGCAACAGCTATAACACGATACTCAGGTTCAGTCGGAGACTGAGAAATAATAGGTTTTTTCTTTCTCTTCCAAGACATAGGTGATTCTCCAAGCATAACACAATATATAGTCAAATAACGATGTGTAATAGGGCAAGCTACCCAATAAAAGTCACAAAATGCAGTAAGCTGAAGCGAGCTTTTAGCAGAGAGAAATAAACCTTGACCTGGATGACTCTTCAAAAAATGCAAAACACGTAGTGCAACCAGCTAGTGTGTCACACACGGATGCTCTATAAATTGTGCCAAAATGTGCACAAAATAACTTAGCTACGGATGAGTGATCGTAAGATAAATCATCTTAACGACAAGCCGTCGATATTGTGCTGGATCAATTTAAGCCGGTCTATCTGCTCGCACCAAATTATGTTGTTGTTCCATCAAAAAAATTAGTAGGCTTGGCAGCCGACATACCAGTATCTGTCAAAATGTCAAGAACATATTTCCGTTGACATAGAAACATACCAGCGGGTCTCTGAGCAATCTCAATCCCCAAAAAGTATTTCAAAACACCAAGATCTTTCATATAAAAGCAAGAGCAGAGACACTTCTTGAACTCATCCATTAGATTAGGAGAAGAACCATCAATGATCAAATCGTCAACGTAAACCAAAACATAGAGGGAAAGAAGACAACACCGAAAATGACATGGTATCAGAGCTCAGGTTGGGTTATTGGGCCGATGTGTGGATCCCCTTTAATTTGGTCTGATATGGGTCGTTAGGTGATTCCATGTTGGCACGTGAGGGGGCGTGTTGAAAGATAATCCCCCCCGTCACACTAGTAATGACATATTTACTCTTTCAAAGTCAAATATGGTAAATTTTGACCATATAAATTAATATATACATAATAAATGTATCATGTGAGATATTGTTGAATTCATCCTAACATATAATTTCTAAATATCAAATTTTTATGCCAAATTGATATATGTAGCTAGAGATATTGACGGTCAAACATGGTCAATGACGACCATGAAAAAGCAAATATGACATCACTGCTGGGACGAAGGGAGTATATCCCACATCGGTTTCTTACAATGATAATGACTTACACATAAGGTATTAGGTCACCTCCACTTAGTGTCAATTGGGTTTAAGATGGAAATCCAAAATATCTTAAAATTTCACAGTAATCCCTATCAAGAAATTGCTCTAATATTCATAATTCTTGACAGGGATGTGGTTCGAACTTTGGACTTCTCATTCATAGAGTGTGTGGATTACTACTAAACCAGATCCAATTCACGAAAGAGAATTTTCCTTAAAAGGGAGGCTCGATGTGTTTCCATCGTTATTTTGTGATGATCTTATAAACCACTGGGAAACCACCATTATCCATGCTCTCATAATGGATGAGCATGAAATACACATTGACAGGGGCAGATCTACATGGGGGCTGGAGGGGGCTCTAGCCCCCGCCGAGATGAAAATTATAGGGAATTTGGGTAGTAAAAAAATTTAAAAAATTATCAGCCCCCTCTGATAATGAAAAAAATTGAGATTTTTTTATTGATAGATCAGTCCCCGCCACGTATGTATCCTGGTTCCGCCACTGCACATTGATATATACATCTGTACCCGACCCCAGTGTTCACAGTTGAAGCCACTTTCGGACTTTGCGCTTAGTCCAGAGAGGTATGACGATAAGAGTCATAATACTAATAATCATGTCTGTATGCATTTAGCCATTGAAAAATGTGGTCCACGAGCGAATTGATTATAATCACAGTAACTCCGCAGCTTAATTTCTAACTAGATGGCAAACAGAGGGAAAAGCGTATTTTATAATTTTGGCAATTCAATTAAAGGTGATAAGAGATTTAGAATGGGGCGTCTCTCAGATGCGTTGACAGTGAAATGAGCTGCACTTGCACAGTAAAAGGAACATCATGGTTGGACTCGTTTCATTCTCGATCTTGGATGTGATGGCCCCTGATGGGCCATGAGCAACCCTAGTGTCCCCTGGTCCATCCATTAGATCGATGTGCCTTCGACCATGACCCCAGGTCAAGCAGAGATTACCCATTGAGTTTAAGTATATCAATAAGCGGAGGAAAAGAAACTTACAAGGATTCACTTAGTAATGGCGAGTGAAATGGGAATAGTCCAAGCTTAGAATTGGGCGGCTTCTTCATTCGAATTGTAGCCTAGAGAAGCGTCCTTGGTGGCAGACTAGGCCCAAACCCCCTGGAATGGGGACCAGAGAAGGTGACAGTCCCATAGTGCCCCGGACCCTATCGCACCACGAGGCGTTGTCGGTAAGTCAAGTTTTTTTGGGAATGGAGCCCTAATTAAGCGGTAAATTTTATCCAAGACTAAATATGTGCGAGAGACCGAGAGCAAACAAGTACTGCGAGGGGAAAATGAAAAGAAATTTGAAAAAAATTAAAGAGTGTTTGAAATTTTTTAGAGGGAAGCGGATAGGGGCCGGCGGTTCACCCCGGTCGGATGTCGAATGTCTCGCGACAGTCCCCTGACTGGCTCTGGGTGTGGACTAGCGCAGATTGTCGGGGTAGCAAAATCTTGATGCCGTTTATGGGCAATTGAAGAGTGGCATCATGCGCCTCACGACATGCTCCGACATCTGCATGCTACCGGCGCTGGCCTATGGGCTCCCCATTCGACCCGTCTTGAAACACGGACCAAGGAATTTGACATGTGTTCGATTCAACGGGAAAGTAAACCCGAAGGCTTGAGGAAGCTGACTGGCGGGATCCCCCTCGCGGGGTGCACCGTCGACTGACCTTGATCTTCTGAGAAGGGTTTGAGTGTAGAATACATATCGGGACTCAAAAGATGGTGACCTATGACTGAGCGGGGTGAAGCCATAGGAAACCCTGGTGGAGGCCCGAAGTGTTACTGACGTGCAAATCATTCGTCTGACTTGGGTATAGGGGCGAAAGACTAATCGAACCATCTTGGTGCCATGTGCTAGATTATAAATCTTTCCTTGTAATCCATGTAGCTAGTTATTTTTTGCAATCCCTGTAGCCTCCATGGTTAAAAGCACTTGTTTATATTAGCGTATATTGATAAGATTTAGTTTAAGCTACCTTAGTTGAATGGTCGTGTTGAGTTTTCATTGAATTCAATTCACAATTTTTCTTCTATATTTTAGTGCATTTTTTTGTTAATCAATATTTTGATTTCTAAAATTTATTAATAAAATATTAGCGCCAGTAAAATCGGTGCTCATTTTTATTATTAATCACCTACTTAATAGCACCAGTACAAATGAGTATAGGCACTGGTATTTCAACACCTTGAGATATCAGTGCCTAAGCCCGGGGGAGGATTGCTGGAATGTAGATTTGTAGCACCTGTAGAGTAACACCGATATATAAGTGGTACCAGTGCCTATGTAACTACATTCTGGCACCCCCATACTTAGGCACTGATATTTCAAAGGGTCGAAATATCAGTGCCTATCGTGCATAGCCGGACCAAAGGAGGTACGAGCCGTGCGACCGCACAGGGCTCAAAATTTTTAGGGGCCCATTTTTTAAAAAGAACTCTTTGTGTGTATTAATTTTATATTTAGTTTTTCCTTTTAATTTATGTTTAGACTAGTTTAACACTAATTTCTTTGGGTGACCTTTTAATTTCTTAATTCAAAATTTATAAGGGCCTCATTGTCTTTTTAAAACCCTTTGTACAGGGGCCCAAAATAATTTTTTTGTCTGAGACTTCAAACTACATTAGACCGGCTCTGCCAATGTGATAAAATACCAATGTCTATGTACCCCTCTGCAGTAGTGACTTTCTATCTTGTCCGGTGTTCCGTACCTTGTTCACCGATTTTCATTAGTTGATGCTTAATGGAGCGGGTTGCAAGCTAACAAAAATTCGGAGAGGGAGGTGTTAGCTCCAACTCAACCCCTGACTGCATCAAGCATTAAAAATATGAATATTTTAATACAATTAAAGGGTTATTTTTTGGCAAAGTTTTGGAAAATATCGTTTTTCTATGGGTATATGGAGAGACGGGGTTGAATTAGAATTATAGAATGGTAAAATATTTTAGTTGCAGTATTAAAATTTTATTATGCAATTTGCAGTAGTTTTAAATTTATGACCTGATTAATGCAACTCAAAAACTTTATTTTGATTTCTTCTAATTTGCAGTTTAAATCTTGATCTTTTCATAACTTATGAAAATATCATCTTTCAAAAAACGGACTCATTTTTTTACATACTTTACATCATTATTAAAGTAAATTTATATTAAAACATTTAAAATGATAATTAATATAATATGTGGGTAAGGATCGTGTTAGAATAGAAGATTCTAGAGACTAGATTAGGGTTTAGATATTTACTTTTATACCCTTTATGTACTCTATTTATTCTCTGAATAATCCAAACTCTAGTCAAGGGGAATTTACCCTTCACACCATATATTTGAGAATATTTCCAATACTTGATTTGCAGTTAGAACCTGCAATGCAATCCCATGTACATTAATAAACACATGCAAGACTTAGCACCAACCCAAAATGAAATCACCTCCCTATCTAGTAACAGGGACTTCTGAAAGTGATAGCTGAAATCGAAATCTCCTTCCCTCTGACCTCAAAGTCCGGTGGAGATGACATCGACGAAGAGTTTGCTGATCTCTACATCATTAAATGGTCGTCCTTGATGATCCCTCCGATCATATCATGATCACGAATCCGATAGCCATCGCGGTTGGCTTCAGTAGGACGATCTACAACACAATCCCTCAGTGAAGCCAGTTGCTTGGAGGTGTGTTCTTCAGCTTCTGTGTGCTGGTGCATTTGTATCGTGTAATTGAAAAATAAGGTAATTGCCAAAAAATGTTGTGCAATAGGGGTTATACAAAAAGTTGAAATGGGCAAACCCGCATGTTTGACCATTTTATCGATCCACGATTAATCCGGAAACCCAACCCATATTTTTCAATTACCCATTTAACCAGCTACTCATTTTACCCATACTCATCCGGATTTAAAAATAAATAACCCGCAAGTTATGGATCAATATTGCCACCCCTAGAACCCATTTTTGCCAAAGTTGCAAGTAGCATCGAAGAGCTAAGGAACCTACATAGTAATGGATCATACTTGAAATGTATTTGGAGAATGGTGATCTACTATCGTTACAAAGTCATAATAGTAGACGTTTTTTTTAAAAAACTTTCACGACACTCGAAAGCACATTGGAAGGCAACTTTTGATGGCGGTTGTGTAACTGTTGTCCAAAAGACATTCGATATTCATCGATACCAGAGACGGATGTTCGGAACCACTCTAAAACCATATTTCACCATGTTAACTAGGGGTGGGAAAAAATAAAAACAAAAAACTGAACCAAAAACTGAATTATCCAAATTCGAATAACCCGATTCGAATTCAATATAAGGTTTTTTAATATCCGAATTGAATAAGCCGAATTCTGAATATGATTTTTGTATCAGTCTTGGATATTAAAATTCAAACCAAAATCCGAACAGAATACCGAATTGTAATTAATTAAATAAATTAAATAAATGTATATATATAATAATTAAATCTTAAAACAACATAATTAAATTTATAAATAAATTTAAGTTGGAGGACCAATTTTTATATTTTAAAAATTATCCCCAAACTCTAAAATCTAAGTAAATTTGGGGAAATAAGTAAATAACACAAGTTACCCAAAGTAAATTTGTGGAATGTTTGAAGGTGAATGTAAATGTGGAGTTCTTGAAGTCTTGAAGAATGTGAAGGTTTTGAAGATGAATGTTAAAACGAACTATTTTTCTTTAATCTTAAATGTAATGTTAAAATTGTTATGGTTGAATTTTATATTTTACTTATTAGATTTTTATTTTAAAAACTTGATTTTGATGATGTAGAAATTAGATTACATATTTTAAGTTATACGATTTTAATAATTATTTTAAAAAATAACACTCAATTCTGTTTATTCGGGTTGAATTCGGTTTCAAACCGAAATTGAATTCCAAATTCGGCTTAGATAATTCGGGTTATACGGGTCGGTTTCAGTTTTGGGCTTTTTAGGGGCAAACCCAAATAACAAGAACCGAATAAACCGAAAACTAATTAAACCAACCTGAGGCCCACCCCCAATGTTAACAACCCTTTACTGCACTAGTGGTCTAACTGTTGGACGAGTTCAGTTTAGTAGAATGATTTGACGTATATTTTGGTTTATTGCAATGGGATTTTTATAGTTTAAAAAACTAAATTAAAAATATATCTCAAAATAATAGTTATAAAATCTTTTAAAATATAAATACAAATTTTACCATAATTATCTATCCATTAAGGGATCTAACATAAAACACTATTATTTATTTTTTAAAAACCGAAAGTCTCAGGAAAGACGACATTTTCATAAGTTTATGGACAATACATAGTAGCTTTTGCCTTAAATGTTGTACTCCCTCCGGTTTTCAAATATTGGCACTCCTTCCCTTTGGGGAATTTTTTTTATTGGCACTCTTACACAAATACCATTTAAGGAGGGGACAAAAGGTCATATTTCCATTTTTACCCATGTCCTTTTATCTAATTTACTCCAAAATTTAGTCATTCTCCATTGTTAATGTCACTTCATAAGGTAAAAGCACATAAAAAATTGAGCTACTATAAAACATGTGTCATCTTGTATGGGGACAATATAAAAAAAATTAGAGGGAATAATATTTTATAAAATTTAAATATTTTATTTTTAAAATTAAAAGTATTTGAATGTGAAAATATAAAATAAAAAATATTTTCAAAATTTCAAAATTAGTACTCCCTCGGTCTAGAATAATTGGCAATAACCAATTGGCACACTTTAAAAAAAAGTAAAATGAGTGGAGGAGATTGTATTGGGAGGGTAAAAAATAAATTGAGTGGATGAAATTAATCTTAATTTTTCCAAAAAGAAGGTGCCAATATGAAAAGACTAAACAAAAAAGAAGGGTGTCAATATTAAAAAATCAGGGCAAAGTCTTGGGAAAAACGATATTTCCATAGGCTTATGGAAAGACGGAGTTTAATTATAATAATAAAAAGTAAAAGGTCTTTGTTGTAACATTAAAGTTTTATTATGCAACATGTAGTAGTTATAAATAAAATTTTATCTTCATTTATTCTAATTTACACTTTAAACCTTGTTCTTTCCATGACTTATGGAAAGACCGTATTTCAAAAGACGGACTCAAAAATAAAAAAAAGTATGTAATTTAATAAATATAGTGTATGAGGTAAAAAATAAATAATTTGTCCAACTCTTATGAACAGACCGTCTTTCGTGACCGCTCTTTTTAAAAATCATACATATCCCTAGATTAAACAAACAACACAGTAGTCAAACCGTTTGAAAAACATTTCAATGGTCAAGCTAAAGTGCTGAAAAGATACATAACATGCATTGAAAATTTGAAATTTCACACAAACAGTATCTAGCCGAGCAAATGTCAGCATTTTATATTGTTTCTTCCCGAAAATAAGCGTCATATATGTAAAACGTCACTCTCACTTCCAAAAGTGTCACAACCCTTCCAGAAAGAAAGAAAGAAATTAAGCAAATCCTAGTGAAGGTCCTTAAATCGCCGCCGAACAGGAACTCAATACTCCCTACCAATCACTAATAATAGTCCCACTTTTCTGACATTTTTCCAGGTTTATTTGAACATTGATAACTTTAATTACGTATAATAATGAATTTACACAATTTTACTTTTTTAAAAACATCTCATTGAGAATTTAAAAATATCTCACATAATATCTGTTATTATATATAACAAAATTACAAATAATCAAACATGCCATACGTTGGAGATAGTAACTGCACGAACATGAGCAAGCAGAGAAGGATAAATTTTTGATTGAATCCATAACAAAACCAAGCAATCCTTCTTCTTCCACGTATCAAAGGTCGAATTTGGACCTAGTGGAGAGGGAGGTTTGGATGAATCAGATGTGGCTTCTAATAACTCAGATTAGGCCGAATCCGGAACAAGAAAAGAATCAAGATCATAGCCCTTAATATCTCAAAAAAATCAAAATAAAAAATATTGATGATCAAATATGCACTACAAAAAAACTTCCAGTTGTGACGCTTTTTTGAAGCATCCGTGATACTTAAAAGCGTCGCTAAAATTATTAGTGACGCC
>JAULKM010100537.1:0-10470 GCA_032355605.1 Rubia tinctorum
AAAATTCCATTTCTGAGTCTATCTTGTATACCTTTTGTACTCACTAAATATAAATACACACAGCACAATTATTCGTGATTTTTACATTCTATCATGGTATCAAACAAGACTCTCTAAATATTCTTTGGCTTTCACCAAAAAAATTAGCTTTTTCTCCCTGTTTTTCCGATCTTCGGTCGTCCCCACCCGCCTCCAACTGCCGATCTCCGCCGCCGCAAATCCTGCCCATCGGAATCGGCCGATCGGACTTTGTCCGCCTGCCGCCACGCGCCTTCTCGCCGAATCACACGCGTCGCCGCTGTGTCCCTCACGAACCACCTGTGATCCCGTGCCGCACTTACTGCTCCATCCCTGCACAAAGGTTAAATCAGTCGTCCACTGTCATTCACAAGCTTGCTATGTGTTTGGTGCGATTTGATTTTTCTATTGTATTTGGATATGTTCCCGATGACGACCATTATGCTTCCTTCATTGATCAACTGCATCACCATCAATCTTGTTGGTTCCAACTACTCTCACTGGCGTACTCAGGTTACGTCTATTTTTCGGACTGTCAAATTAATTGACTATGTTGATGGTTCGATTAAGTGTCCTACTGCACCTGCGAGCTTGCCCTCCAAGGAATTCGATGACAAGACTCCTGAAGATGCCGATGCTCGTGAGGCTTGGATTCAGACAGATCAACTAGTTCAAGCCGCTCATTTTTCATCCCTGACTCTTTCTGTAATGTCGGCAGTTGATGGTATGTTCATTGCTGCTCGGGTATGGGATACTTTAGCCACTAAATATCAGAATAATTCTCATGCTCGTCGCCTTTATCTCTATGATCGTTTATATGGAGTTCGTCAAGAAGATCAGTATGTTCAGGAATATTATGCTCGTTTTAAAAAATATTCTTGATGAATTGCGTGTTCTTGGTCATCCTCTTAATGATGAGGATATTTCTGTTGTGTTTTGTCGTGGTTTGAATGATAAACTTTCCCAGTTTTCTTCTGCTCAAATGGTGAAAGATCATTTACCTCCTTTGTACACCATTGTGGCTGATGCTGAGGCATTAGATTTTCACTTAAAGCTCACTTTTATGTACCTGGACCGGTATCATATGCTCTTGCTGCTTCTCAATAGAGATCTGGATAGGCTAACCGTGGCAGGGGAGACCGCTGTTTTGGACAATGGAGGGGCGGTCGTGGACGTGGCGGTGGCCGCAACCCGTCGCCAGTCGGCGGTGGCGTTCCTCCTCAGTCCGGGCAGCCCACATATGTCTGCCAGTGGTTCCATCGCCCCGGTAATCTTGCTAAATTTTTCTATAAGATGTCCCATGTTGCTCGCGATGATGTTGAAAACTCCGCAGATACAGTTCAGCCACACCATCAGTAATTGAATGCCACCATGATTGGTATATGGATTCTGGTGCTACCAATCATATGTCTGGCTCTGCTTAAAATCTGGATAGTGTCACTCCTTATAACGTTAATCGTCGTGTTTATTTTGGCAATGGTTCTTATTTGAATATTTCCCATGTTGGCAATTCCCGGATTTCTGATTCTCTCACTTTATCTGATACTTGGTTGTTCCAAATATCACCAAGAATTTATTGTCTATTGCCAAGTTAACAAGGGATCTTAATGATGTTGTTTGTTTTGATGACACTTTTTTTTACTATTCAGAACAAGGTTACCAAGGAGCTCGTGGGTCAAGGACACAGTGATGGAGGTCTCTACGTTTTAGATTATGGTGGTGTTGCTTTAGTTTCTTTTGTTAATTCGAATAAAGTCAAGACTTCATTTAAGCTATGACATAGTCGGTTAGGACATGTTCTTTTTCTGTAATTTCATCTTTAAATAAAACTAGTAGTTTGTCAGTTACTAGTTTACGGCCTAAGCCTCATTTATGTACTTCTTGTGAAATGGTTAAAGACAAGCGTCTTTATTTTAATGTTAATTTAATACGCACACCACACATACTTGATTTAGTTCATTGTGACCTATGGGGAACCTCACTTGTTATCTCTCGTGTCGTGTACCTTTATTATATCATTTTTATTGATGATCACTCTCGGTTTACTTGGTTATATCCTCTGCGACGTAAGTATGATTTTGTGGAGGTCTATATGCAATTTGAATCTTTTTTTAGAATCCATTTTCTACCACCATTAAAGTTTTTTATAGTGATGGTGGAACCGAGTTTGTGAATCATCGCATGAGAACTCATTTTGCATCTAAGGGAATTCATCATCAACTTTCTTTGCCCTTATACTCCAGATCAAAATGGTGGTGCAAAGAGGAAGCATCGTCATATTACTGAGACTGGTTTGTCGATGCTATATCATTCTGACCTTCATCATTCATTCTGGTATGATGTTTTTTCAACAACAGTCTATATCATTAATAGACTGCCCACTCCGGTTTCATCCGGTCAGTCTCCTTACTCCATTATTTTTGGCACTCCGCCTGACTACTCCAATTTCCATGCTTTTGGTTGTCATGTTTTCCCCTAATTGAGGTCTTATTCTGCGCACAAGTTGGCCCCCAGAGCATGTCGTGCATTTTTTGGGATACAGTTCACAATACAAAGGTTATCGATGTCTTGATCCTATTACTAAGAGAGAATACATCACTCGTCATGCTCGGTTTGATGAGACATTTTTTACCGGTTCTCGTACTGGTACTGCTACAGATTCTTCATCATTGGATGTTTCTGCATTTTTAGAGCCATCACCAGTTTCATCAGAGGTGTTTGAGCCATACTCCTCTTCAGATTCACCCATTATTTTGGAGAATTCAAATTTTTAGATTTCAGCGGAAGCTCCAGGTTCTTCAAAAAACATTATCCGTCTGCATCAGGGTGACCAGTTTCAGGTTCACCAATAGTTAGCACCTCCAGCAGCATCGCCGGAAATGCCGACCTCTGATCCGGCCACCCTGGCTGCTCGTGAGCCCCACGCACCGTCGTCACCTTCCGCGCGTCGCCCACACGCGCGGACAAAGGCGTCTCCACCAACACCGTCTGTAGCTCCACCGAGCCCAGCGTTCCCGGTTCCGTTACTAGCTTTTCCGACTGCCGATCCCGAGACCATCTCGAGTTCCGTGTCACCAACCTCGAGTTTTATGCCTTCCCCAGCTTTGGTTCCCTCTTCCCGGTATTCGATGGCCACTCGTTCTCACACTGGTTCCTTAAGGTACACGGATTTTTCTAATTATGATATTTCTTGTTTACTGAGTGCTTTATTTGCAAAGGCCGAGCCTCGTAGTCATCGTTCTGCGGTCAAGGATCCGGACTGGGTTGCTTCTATGGATTCTGAAATGGTTACTCTTTGCACTCAACAGACATAGGAGTTGGTTTCACGTCCTCCCAATGTTAATGTTGGCTAAAAATGGGTGTATCGTTTGAAGTAAAAAATTTAATGGCTCACTTGATCGGCATAAGGCTAGGTTAGTTGCTCAAGGTTTTTCACAATTACCTAGTTTTGACTATGATCATACTTTTAGTCCGGTGTTGAAGGCATCCACTATTATTACTGTTTTATCCATAACTATCACCAGAAATTGGCCTTTGAGACAGCTTGATGTTAAAAATGCATTTTTAAATGGCATTCTTGATTCCCCAGTTTACATGGAGCAGCCTGCCGGTTACAAAGATCTCATGCGTCCTGATCATGTTTGGCGTCTGTGCAGGGCCATTTATGGATTGAAACAAGCGTCTTGTGCTTGGTTTCAACGTTTTGGTACTTTTTTGGTTGGCCTGGGTTTTGTGTGCAGTTCTGCAGATACCTCCTTATTTGTTTTCTCACAGGGTGCCTCTTTACTCTATTTGCTGGTTTATGTTGATGGAATTATTCTCACTAGGAATAATGGTCATCTCATTAGGAAGTTTAATGATCAGGTTAATTAGGAGTTTAAGATTATCGATCTTGTCACTTTACAGTATTTCAAGGGATTGGAGGTTGTTCGTAATTCCGATGACTTATTTCTTGGGCAAGCATAGTATGCCAAGGACATTTTATTGCGTGTCGGCATGCAGAATTCGGTATCGGTTGCTATTCCATTTGTGGCTTTCTCGCAGCTTTCAAGTACTACTGGCAAGCCATTCGGAAATCGCACACTTTATCGTTCTTTGGCTGGTGCACTACAATATTTGTCAATTACGCGTCCCGATATTTCTTATGTTGTGAACACGGTTAGTCAGTATATGCAGGCACCTACTGATGATCATTCCCAAGCTGTTACTCGAATTTTGCGTTATGTTCGTGGCACTATGCATTATGGTCTTCCGCTTTTCCAGTCTTAGGTTATTCTGATGCTGACTGGGCTCGTTGTATTGAGACTCGTAGGTCTACTTACGATTATGCCATTTTTCTTAGTGGTAATCTGGTTTCATGAAGTGCGAAGAAACAACTTACGGTCTCTCTTTCAAGTTCAGAATCAGAATACCGGGCTATGGCCAATACTGTTGTGAAGCTAGCTTTGTTGATGAATTTACTTTGGGATTTGCACGTTTCTTCCCATGCACCACCTATTTTGCTGTGTGATAATAATAGTTCCCTCTTTCTTGCTCAAAATCCGGTTTCACATAAGAGAGCCAATCACATTGATATTGACTATCATTTTGTACATAAGATGGTGTCTTTTGGCAAGCTCCGGGTTGCTCATGTTCTTACGGATCAACATATTGCTGACATCTTTAAAAAGAGTTTACCTCGTACTCAGTTTCAGTTCTTCCGGTCCATGCTTTGCGGTGCAACCAGTCCCACGCTTCCCTTGAGGGGGTGTAATAGAACAATAGATGAATTAAATTCAGTTTAAGGTAGGAAAACTTCTTTTGATTAGGTTTTGTATATATCTTTTTCCATATATGATTCTGTCTTGTATAACATTTATACTCACTATATATATGAATACACACAGCCACAATTATTTATGGGTTTTACATTCTACCATAAACCAACAGTAAAAGTTGGACATTTCCAGCAACAACGGTAGCGAAACCAAGGGCAAATATAAGGAGGGGGCCATTTATAATGATCAAAAAATTATATACGTTAGATCTAAAATGTTTAGATTAGGGGTATCTTCATCAATTCAAGATTAATCGATTAAAGTAGAAAATTACAAAATATGAAGTTTTATAATTAATCCAAAAATATATAAATTCATCATCTTAGAGAAATAAATAAAAGTTATATGGTATTAAAATGTCAATATATTATAATCATTAATTATAAAAATTAGTTGAAATTTAATATTAAAATAAATATATAATATAATATAGCTTAATAAATTAAGTTTTTAATGCTATCATTTATCACGAATTGATATGTACTAAAATAAGAAATTTCTAAAGGTTAATTAACAAAAATTAAATAAATTCGTACAAGAAAATTTGCAAATAAAATTTATAGAGTATATCAGTACAATATCTATTATTTATAATAAAGCATTACATATTGATTTTTTTTATCAAAATTAAAATTTATTAGAAACACTTACATAAACAAAAAAATACTCCATCTATTATTTTATATGTTTAACATAGTAATTTTAAATATTTTATAAGGCAAATTAAATTACGTGGAGAGAATCGATTACATAGAGGAAAAAAAGAATAAAAATGATTCACTTTTTGTCATGAAATGGAATTTGATAATATCAAAAAGATAAATCAAAATAAAAATGTATCAAATTTAAAAATAAGTATTATAAAAGAATAAAAATAAGTATTATGAAAGAATGTGCATACTCATAAATATGGTAATATAATTAATCATCAATTGAAAGCATTGAAATATTTAAAAAGTATTGAAAATTTTGGGGGAAGAAGATTGCATTGGAAATTGGGGATTAACTTTTAAAAAATACATTTTGAATTAACTTTTAAATCTGACGTGGAAATTTGTGTGAATGACACATGACAAAAATCATGTGCGAAAGACATGTTGCCGAAAATGGTCTCTTTTAATATATACTATAGATTTATACTATGTCTAATTTTCTCACTACCTATATGTTTCTATGTTTTATCTTATACTCTATATTTTTAATATGTTTTCTTATATTATATTATATGTAGTTAAATTTTAATAATATTATCAAATAATATTCTAAAATATTTTTAATATATTAATTCGTTTTGATTTATAATTTTTTTATTTCAAATCTATTTTATTATAATTTGTAATTTCATCCTTATTTGTATTTAATATTTTTAATTGAAGTCCTATATTTTTAATAATAATGTTTAGTATATTGACTCTATAGTTATTATAATTTTAAGGATGTAATATTAATTTTTTTTTAAAAATACTATTATTCATATTTGAAATAATTTTTTTTATAATTAAATTTTGATATATATTGATATAATTTGCTTTGTTATTAAATTTTGTACATTATTTGTAAATAGTTATATACGAAAATTATTTATTTTATTACTTTATATTTTTACATTATTTATAATGAATTTTATATCGAAGGAATATATTTTGTTATGATTTTTTTTGATATAAAATATTGTGAATTATTTTATTACTGATAGATATTCTTGTTTTATGGAAAAAATTAAAAATCAAGGCAAACAAGTATAATTGTGACTAGTTTTCAATATAATAAATATTTAAAGTTATAAAATTAATGTATAATGAGAATTTAAAGGAATAATTTGAAAAATTAGAGGAAACCATTAGAGTAAATACACTATAGTAATCGCAAAAATCTACTGTAGAACCTGAAAGATAGAATTAGCCATTGGAAATGCTCTAACACGTTGGGTGGCTTATTTGTTAAGTCAGAAAGTTCAAGGGATAACGGTAATTTATCCATACCACGAATATTTCATCTTATTATTTTTACTTCAATTATTATTCATAATTAACATAATAATTTGGTTGCTCGTATGTAATCTTTCAATAAAAAATATTAAATGCTTTTTTAAAATTTAAATGTAGTTAAATTCAGTTCAGTTCAATTGTAATCTGATAAAATATATTTTAATTCAGTCCTATTATTACTATTTTTACTGTATTTAGTTTCAATTTAATTCAGCTTGATTTAAATAAGACAAAAAATAGGGTCTTAGTTGTTAATTATAATGTTATTCAACAAAATTTATACTCCATAGTTTTAAAATTTGAACAATCTTTATGCCACAAGCATATTGGTTAGGATATTATTTTAGCACGAAACCAATATATGATTTTATTAATTTTTTATTTCAGAAGAGATTATCACATTCAAAATAAATTCATCCTTTTATGAGTTTAATTTTTTCTTATTTTAAATAATTTGTCAATCTATATATATATATATATATGATGTATGTTCTTCTGAAGATCATATATGCTCTGCATACTACTAAAAATTACAGTAAGTTAAATCCACTTGCATTTTAAATCTCTTACAATAATTGAACATCAAATCAATTAGATTGATGGTTTATTACAAGTAAGAGATCAAATTACAATACTACTTTCGAGATTTTAACAGCCTACCATCAATAAATCACATAAATTGGTTCGTGAAGCATCTGCATCACTACCAACGGACGATTAATGGATCAAATTCAATGGATTACACATACAATTTAAATTCGACCAATACCGAAATTGGGCATCTTCGGTCTTCTTGTACTTTATCATTGTCTGATGTATTGGTGGTTCTTGGTGTTAACCTACTTTCTACTAGTAAACTGACGAAAGATTTAAATGATGTGATTTCTTTTGATGAGGATTCATTTGTGATTCAGAAACGGTCCACGAGTGAGGTCGTGGACCAAGGTCGATGTGATCGCAGTCTTTATGTGCTTGAAAAAAGTGGTGTTGCTTATGTCCGAGCTCATAAAAATAAAGTATCTTTTTATATTTGGCATGCTAGACTAGGCCACGCTTCCTTTTCAGTTATTTCTTTGTTAAATAAACTGAAACTTGTTGAAGTTGTTTTACCGCCTAAACATGCTATTTGTTCGCCTTGTGAAATGGTAAAAGGTAAAAGACTTGCTTTTGTGGACAATCCTAGACGGGCACAGTCTGTCCTTAATTTAGTGCATTGTGATTTGTGGGGCCCTGCTCCGATTTTATCTGACAATGGATATTCTTACTATGCCATTTTTTTGATAATTTCTCGTGCTTTACCTGGTTTTTATCCGTTTGCATGCAAATCAGACTTTTTGAGACATTCTTGCAGTTTCAGAACTTGGTTGAAAACTAGTTCTCCTGCTCGATCAAAGTGTTTCAGAGTGATGGGGGTACAAAATTCATAAATGCACGCCTACGATCCCATTTTGCCGACAGAGGGATTTTTCATCAAATTTCTTGCCCGTCTACGCCAGAGCAAAATGGCAGAGAGGAACGTAAACACTGCCACATTACAGAGATGGGATAATCTATGCTTTTCTCCTCTAGCTTGCCAATTTCGCACTAGGATGTTGCATTTGCCACAACCACCTACACCATTAACATGTTTCCCACGCCTGTTCTTCACAATGCTTCTTCATATTCTCTGTTCTATGATCGTCATCTAGCATATTCCAATTTTCATCCCTTTGGATATCAGGTGTATCCTTTCATTCGACCCTTTGCCTCGCTTCCCATAAACTAGCCCCTTGCAGTATTCCATGCATTTTCGTGGGTTACAGCGCTCGTCATAAGGGATTTTAATGTCTGGATCCGGTGTCCAAGAAGGTTTAACTCACTTGGCATGCCCGTTTGGATGAGTCTTATTTCTCATTCGTTGCTGACACTGTCTCTGCTACTCCCAAATCTCTTGATGCATCCAGCTTTATTGATCCTGAATTGGATATCTTGTCGGGGCCCCCTGCAGTATCTTCCCCAGTTCCTACTTCAGACACTCTGGCTTCATCACCACCTGATAGTCCTCCTGCACCAGCCCCCCCCCCCATTATCGTCCTCTGCTGGTTCTCCAACACCTGATAACCCACTACCTTCTACATTGATTACGGGTCATCGCATGACCAATCGCTCTTAGACAGGAAGTCGGACGGCAAAACAGTACAAGGACTATGTGATGACAAGACTTCTTGCGGCATTACTAGAACAGATCGAACCTCGAGGTTTTCGCTCTGCTATTAAGGATCCTCACTGGGCCGCAACCGTGGAAGGAGAAACTAGCGCTCTTCGCAAGCAGCACACTTGGGATCTAGTTCCTCGACCTACTGGTGTCAACATTGTTGGCTCCAAATGATTTTAACCGGCTCAAGTATCGACAGGATGACACCATTGATAGATACAAGGCTCGTTTGGTTGCACAAGGGTACTCTCTGTTGCCATGTTTTGACTTCACACACACACACACACACACACTTTCGGTCCTGTCAGAATAATATTGTCCTTGGCTACTACCTTTTCCTGGACCTTTCATCAGTTAGATGTTAATGCATTTCTTAATGGTCTTCTTGATGCCCCAATATATATGGAACAACCAGCTGGCTTTGGTGACCCCGTTCATCTGGATTATGTCTGATGTCTCTGAAAGGCCATATCCGGACTTAAATAAGCCCCTCGAGCTTGGTTTCAACGGTTCAGCTCTTACCTACTCTGTTTGGGATTTCGGTCCAGTTCTGCTGACACATCACTCTTTGTTTTCTCTCAGTGATCGAAGATTCTATATTTGTTGGTATATGTGGATGACATCAGCAACGACCCTATTCTCATTTGTCGGTTCATCACTCGCACCAATTGAGAGTTCGCTATTAAGGATCTTGGTTCTCTTCACTATTTCTTGGGATTGAAGGTTTCTCGTTCTTCATCAGGACTTTTTCTGGGACATGCTAAGTATGTGATAGGTCATTTTTCTACCAAATAAACCTACTAACTTATCAGATTTAAATTCAAGTATAGAGTAAGCCAGGTCGATCCCACAGAGAACAGTGTTAACAAATTCTTATTTCTAAATATTCAATTGTTTGTTAGTTACCACGCCTTAACTGGATGAAAATATAATCTATTAACTAAGAAAATAAAATTGATTAACTTAAGAAAATAACTAAATTAAACAAAGAATGCAAATAAACAAAAATATCAATATGAGAATGAATTCCGGCAACAGGTAAATCCACATTAATTAATAATTTATATGATCACTAGCGCAACAATCAATCAATTCGCAAGAACCAACCAGTTATAAATTTCCGAGAATCAGCTACAGACACGGTCCAATTTCTTCTTACTTTATCGATAACCAGCAAGAATCGGCTATAAACTGACTACTCCTCTAATTAAGATATAATCTAGCAAGAATCAGCTGTAAACTAGATTTAATATCTTACCAGCATTAAGAACCAAAGAAACCCAATTCAGATAATTCATAATCAGATCAGATGTCACAATTTATCCACTTATTGTTCCCACTATCTGCTGATAGTTTCACCACTAATTAAATCTACTCACTAGATAAAGATAAATAGCGGAATTTAATTGGCACTATTCCAAATAACTCAAGGTTGATCAGATCTCAAGAAATT
>JAULKM010100538.1:0-10470 GCA_032355605.1 Rubia tinctorum
ACATCAATATATTAAAAAAATGGTACCTTTAAGGGTCTTTATATGAGATCATTCAATACTTTCATCAACCCTCAAAAAGCCATCAATGAACTCCTCTTCCCCATTTCCACATTTTTAACCCGCCAAAAAAGGTGGCAGGTGAACATTGAATGTATATTACACTCGTAATTTCATCAAAATACCGGTGCAAATGAAACAACATGACAAAAATTAATTAAACACCGGTAATAAACATTACTGGTGCTATTTTTTTTGGCAATTCCCCCATTTTTTGGTCATATGCACCGGTAATAAGAAATACCGGTGTATGATTCATATTTTTGGCGCCAACTCTATACATAATCTGCGTAAAATATGTACTGGTATAATTTACACCAGTGCACTGGACACCAATAACATCGCTACCTTACACCGACAACTGTTGTATCGGTGTGAATCGTATTCATAGAATGAAATTTTAGTGTTTCATACACCAGTTCTTGCACCAGTACAAATAATACCGGCGCATTATTCCCCAAAGACGCCGGTATTCTGATAAGCATTCGGCATACCGGTGCAATTGTGATCATTTACACCGGTATCAATTCCTGGGGATTTTTTATCAGTGCGCATGACTCTGTTTTCCAGTAGTGTAATAGATTCAATAAGCATTAGGATAAACAATTGGAAAAACTAATGTTAGCGACTGTAAAAGAATTCCGGGTAAATAAGTTGACCTTCTCCCCTAATGTCTAATACCTTTAACTCAGACATCATGTGTAAACTGAATGGGGATATTTGATTTTATGATGAACCTTGTTTCATGATCTGGAAACCAAATCATTATGGAAAGTTCACAATAAAATTGGCTTATGATTATTTCGGACCTAAAAAACCAAACGAAGACATCTTACACAAAGTTTAGAACAAGGATCTTCCAAAAAAATCAGTTTCTTTATTTGGAAATTTCTAAAAAAAAAATTAACCTTTAGCTAACATAATCATGAGAATGGGAATACACCTTTCATCCAAATGCATTGAATGAGATATTACATATCAGACTATTTTAATAAAAAAACTATTTACATATGATCTGTCAGACTATTTCATCCAAAAGTACCAATTTTGATGATATTAAGCATTTTTAGAGATTTCTTTTCCTCAACCAAAGAGAATCACTATTCTCACAATTTAGATGAAAATATCTATTTATTTATTAATATTTTGTAAATAGTTAGGAAACCTGGAACACTTTGATTTTCTAACCTTTATTAGTCTAACACATGGGTGGAGGACTTATCAGAGGAATTACAACTAGAGCATTCCAAACATCCTAGTAGCTCTATCTTGATAGGAGGGATCAAGAATTTTTTGGGCCTGGGTTTGTAACTGAACCTTTTTGAACTTCTGATTATTAGTTAGGGAGCCAATATATATTTCTCACTCATAAAGGATGATTGTTTTCAATTTTAAAAAGTGTCTTCGAGGGGAATGTGTTTTTGAATAAAGTTTACCTATTTTGACAGTAGAGAAGATAAATATCACTAGTGCATCAATAGCCATTAACAAATCCATTATCCAACAATGGAGAAGTTTTTCCCAAAAACTATCGCCTTAACTTGGTTTCGATTTGTGAACTCCTTTTCTATTCAAACCTGTTTTCAACGATGACTACAAACATGCGATGCAGGGCGGCTTAGTAGTAATCGTCGTAAAAATACCATAAAACAATGTCTTTGATAATTTAACTGTCGGTGATTTAGTGTTTCAACGTCACCGCCTCTTAACTAGGTTGATACGGCTATTAGAAAATGAGTCATTCATTTACGATATTGGAAAGCTTGTAGAATTTTAAAGTTTATTTCTCGAGTTTGGTTCAGAAAGCGAAATTGAGTAGCTATGTTGAGCAACGAATATAGAACTACTTACCGATTTCGAAACTTATCTTCCGATTTCAGAAAAAGGTCTGACCCATTCTATGTAAATATTCAATTTTTAATTGTTAAACGAGTGTAAGATGGAAACAAATTGCATTTAAAAGAGATCCTGGAACTGTGGAATCGACAAAGTTTCAAAATTGGAACAGAAGTAGGAAAACATGGTATTCCCATTTTTTCATACAAGCAACACTAAATTAATCAAAATATCGTTTTGAATAAACAAGTACAATTATGTTGTAATAACAATACTAAAACAAACAAGCCAATATTTATATCCAAATCCAAACATTATTTGACATTAATGGTACAAGACATGTGTGTGCCAATCTAGAAGGAGTGATATCATGTGGCGGTCGAAGAACGCCTACCCTCACCAGTTCCTTCCTGACAAGACGAATGTCCCTATGGAATTGGATCATTTCCTTCAATTTGGCTTTCATTTCATCGTACACCCTTATTAATTTGCCCATCGGCTGAATGATATGAATAAAACAATAAGTTGCATAAAATTAGTTTACCATGGATGAAAAAATTAAGGATTTTAACAAGTAGGAACATGGCTCGTCATTAACTGGCATTTTGCCATTGTTGTTCTTTATTTTTTGCACCCATTTCCCTTGTTTGAGTACCCAACTCTTGCTCTCGAAATACTTCCGGTCGTACAGCTTGCATGGCACCTGTTGGTTTCTTAGCACATTAGTATTGTCATGATTTTTCAATATCCTAGTAATGAACTTCCATTAGGCAAGTTTTCGTACTCTTCTTGGAGTTCACCACAGATACAACCATGTCCTGCAATATAGTGTACCCTGGATTGATTTGTGTCCCTTGGATCACGAAGTAGAATAACATGATGGTTGTAATCGTTGGTTCCCACATGTGGCCTCATGTTGGTACAATACTCCTTGCAAACATTTCGTACACGATCCTTTCTTCAATCTTCATGAAGTTCAACTTATAGAACTTGGTTTTATCCAAAGCAACCCCCCGCAATCAAAAAACAAGGTACCTAGTGTTACACTATCTAACAACGGTGGGTCAACATGGTTAGATTAGTTATTGGCATGGTATATGTCCACAGGGCCATCCAAATTCGTCAGGTAGATATCATCAGGAATTTTATAGTCAACACCCAACAATGAAAATATGGTTCAAGGAGTAACTATAATCTCTCTATCGATGAACTTGATAGTGTATAAAAATTTGCTTAGAATTGACGAATTCAATCAAAATACACCAGATCGGTCATACACAATAGTTCTTTACAGCATTTTTGTTCAAATTTACAAATCACACCATTCAAGCATAACCTAATTATGTCCTTTTCTACACCGTAATAATCCAACATTTAGTAGATTGAACATAACTGTTGTACCTAACCTCGAATTCTTTCGTGAACAACATTGAAGAGTCGAACCAATATTTATTCCTTCTCCTAGACACCTTTAATCCCCCTTTCTACACTAATGTGTTTTGAGTTTGGATGCTGTCTCGAATCGGTATTCCGTTAGGTAGGTTTGGATCGTGTGTTACTGAACTGTTTAACAATAGAGAAAGACCACATTATTGTACGATCCACCATTTCTTTAGAATTTTAGGTTCGTTACTTCTCTGTAATTAGTCTATCCCGTATGAAGTTGTGTAAGGCCATTTACTCATTCAAATTGTGTAAGGTCATCATATTATTAATATTTATATATAGGATTTGAATTCATGAATATTTCTGCCACTGATTATTTTACAATTAGAAAAAATAGTAAAAATATAGCGAGATACTCTTTTCGTCCCACCAGTTTTGACCTATTAATTTTTTCAAGTCAAACTTGGTAAACTTTGACCCTAAATATAAATTAATATTCTATAATAAAAATATCATGTAAGATATCGTTAGAATCATATTAATTTCTATTTTTGAAATTTTGGTTTTACAGTTTTAGCTTAATTATTTGACCTGTGTTCCAACATATTCTATCTAACCAAGTATGTAAAGAAAATAGCACACGAGCGCACACAACTTAGTTGCGCAATTCGGTGAAATCCACCTACATCTGCGAGGCCTGACCCAGTTCAGAATAAATCCACTAATCAGAAATATACAGTACAAAATATACCATAGAACTATACTTATTTTTTCTAATTACAATGTATGGATTTTTCAATCTCCCCTTGCTACCGATCCGCCTTGATCAGACTCCCTCCGACCTCAAAATTCGTCGATGCTGGATCTCCTCCTCCCAAAGAATTAAGGTATACGATTCTAAACTAATCAACAGGTCACGATATGTTGGAACATATGTCTGCTGGCTCTCACACTACTCTCGGAAAGATAGAAAATTTGAGTGCATATTTTGGCAATTAAAATCGCGAGTAATGCAGCCGATGATGTCCTTTATTTATAGTCCATGAGCAGATCGGAACTCTCCATAGTTATCTCCACACTATTCCAATTTCATATCTGCTTATGAAGCATATCCAAATCCCATAAATAAAGAGATTTACCTTTTCTCAACATATCCCATAATATTCCATAAATCCAATTCCATAATTATAGGGATTATTCCATAAATCCAATATGTTTCAAATACATGCCTAAAATAATATATTGCGAAATCTTCAATATTCCATAAATCAATATCCTTACAATATTTTTCAATCAATTAAATTCATTTAGGCTTCAGTTTTCCTTATGTTACAACATAGAAATTCTTTTATTCGCACACATGAAGTTTTATGCGTATATAATTCCTTCTCCATTTCAAATTTTGATTTTAATCCAATCACATAAATATAGGAATTGATATATTCTCCAATAAAAACATCATGGACGAAATATTTCATCGGATTTCTTCATGTCATTCCATAAAACTTCAAATATTCCTTCTTTGATGTTTCAACACAATAATTCCATATTTGCATAACTTCCACAAATTGCCAATTAAACGAAAATGAACTTTACAATTTTTTAAATATCAATTTTTTATACGGAATTGTTACATGTAGTTAGAAATATTAATGGTCAAATGTGATCATTGAAAATCGTGAAAAAGTAAATAGACCAAAACTGTTGGGATGGAGGTTGCAGCTAGCATACAATTTTGGTCGTTATTCTGAGATAATACATATATAGGGAATATGATGGAATTTTAAGGTTAAGCCCCCAGTGAATGCATTTTGAGTCAGAAGAAATACAACTGCAGGTAATCGTTAAAGACAGCCAGCAATTATTACATGTAATGTGAGTTGCACGCTTTGCTAAATCATTACTAATGCAGCAAGTTTCAATTGAAGGGAAAAAGGCAAAATCCCTTGTTCTTATGGCCCCGTTATTCGGGTTTCACGAGTTGATGAGAAGGTAAATTATGACGTTCAAAGTTCAGTCACCTGGTGTTCGCGAGAAAGGAACTTTTTACATTGGATTTTCAGGATTCGAACCCAGAGCATGAAGCATAATCAGGCATTTAACCAGTTTACCAATCACACGAGTTCATGTTTCATTTCTCTTCATATGAATCAAGAAGGAAGAGAAATATAAAACACACATTTCTTAAAAAATTCAAACCGTCTTAGTAGGGGTTTGGAGGATGTCTTTCCCTTTTTTCATTAAGCAAGTGTGTTTCCAAAAAATGGCTTACATCAGCCCCCCAAAAAGGGTATCATAAATGCGTTAAAAATCAAATTACATATTTATAGCATTTAAGTCCAAACTAATAGAAAGGGGTACATAGTAAGATGAATGGTTAATTACTGACGACAGTTTCGGCTAGTTCGGATCGAATTAACCGGCTATCAACCGAATCCCACTAGAATTCGATCACAGTATTCGAATATCTGCCACATTCTCACTGAGTTTCCAGTACGCAATCCTACTCAACATCTAAAGCAGTCAAAACAAAAACGAACAGCTCCAAAAGTGAAAGTACAAGTTTTTCTCCATTAAATTGAAGTCCTTAAAAAAAATCAGAGATGATCCATTCATTTTGGTCACCAAAAGTTATTTTGTAAATGTAAGTAAAATCAGGAGAAAGTAAGAAATTCTCTAACATGCACAAAGTGATTAATCAAAGATTTTTCAAATTGCTTGTTCTTCAAATTTGGATTGTAAGTTATGAACTTAATCACCAAAAGTAAGTTGTTGTAATTACCTTGACTATGATTTCCCCTGTAGCAACATATAGACTAGATCAGAAGCCGATAAGGTTTAACCAAACAAAAGGAGCCGTCAGAAAAGTTAGACTTGGCAGAGAACATACGCGACTAAATATTCCAGCAAAAAAAGACTTAATTTTTTAAACACTACCCCAATAATGAAATAAAAGAAATAAAAGTGAATCTAATTAATAGCCTCCCACCCTGAAAAGGAAACATTAAAATTAGAAACAATCAAAATAAAAAAACAGAGAATTACCCCTCGTAACCTCAATATCGCAGGAGATATACTCGACTCTGGTTGACCCAAGTTGAATCGTTCGGGCTGAGTCAACCTGCTGTTGATTCGTCCTTGAGTTGAGTTGACTCTAACCCGAGTCAAAATGAGTTGGCCGCTACTGGATATGAGTTGGCCCACTTAGATGCGAGAAGACTTGGAAACTCCAGGATGGTCACTTGTAGCAGGAACGTCGAGAAAACAACGGGAAGTTTGCGCCTCTGTAGAACTCCGGTTTCGACTGGACGCCTCCAAAGAATCTAGGATCTGGTCACTGGAGTCGATCATTTGTCGCTGGTCTCCGTTCGATCGTCTGAATTGAAACTCGCCACCACTATAACCCTGTCTCGCCGTTCCCGGGATTTGGAGTCACCATTCCCGGGATTTGTTTTTTTAGTTGAGTAAAGTGTCAAAATAACTCTTATTTTAGGAAAGAAATTGTCAATATAACCTTGTGAAATTAAAAAGTGTCAAAATAACCATAACTTTATGAATTATGTGCCAATATAACCGTGGAATTATGCGTTGACTTCGATTGTCAACAAAAATTTTGATCGGAAATAATTGAAATGACCATTTTGCCTCTTCATGTTCCAAATTAAAAATTTTGGGCTGAATTAAAAAAAGAAAATAAGAAGAAAAAGGGTGAAAAGGGAAAGGAAATCAACCCTTCGGCTCCCTTTCTTCAACACCTCAAATCCTCCCCTATGTTCCCGCAGGCCACCCCTCCAGCCCACCACCTCCATCGCTGCTCATAAATCGTCTCTTCTCCCTCCAGATCTCCACCCAGTCGAACAAGCCTCTCCCCTTAGCATTTGATAGGGAGACTTTGGAGCGGGGATGGCTAAGGTTCCGTCTTCGTTAGGGTTCCGGCGGGGCAAGGATTCCATGGCTATGGTTCTGCAGTGGTGGGGCGAGTCTTCCGGCGGTGGTGTGGTGATTCGGTGGAGGGGGAGGGCGGAGGTAGATTTGGGGTGTGGAGCTGTATTGTAGTGATTTGATTGTTGTTCTTGTGTTTGTAAGTGTTTCGGGTTCGCATTTTGTGTTTTTTGGATGATTTGATCTATGTGAAATACTTTGTAATCATGTACATTTGATAAAGCAAGGATTTTGAGTTGGGATCTGTTGTCTATCCACTATGGAGTATTAATTGGATATTGACAGAATCAGTGGTTTTTATCTTTGGCGGATGCCTTTGGAATGCAGATTTAGTGGAATTTAGCTGGGTATGAAATTTTGACAGGAGTTTGTGAATGGTAGCTGAATGACCTGGTTCTGGATTTTAGGGGTATTGAAAAAAAAAAGATGAAATGCCCAAGGGTAAATTCATCTTTTTGGCTAAATAAGTTAATAAATGGTGAAATGTGACCGGAAAGTTAGATTGACACATATTTAATAAAGTTATGGTTAGTTTGACACTTTTTGATTTTACAGGGTTATATTGGTACTTTCAACCTGAAGGTAGGGTTAGAAAAACATTTAGCCCTTTTTAGTTTGTTTTGAATTCTTTTTCCTCATTTTATTATTTATATATATAATTTGTTGAATTAAAATAATATTAATTCAATTATTAAGTTAAATTATAATTATTGATATTTATTAATATATCCATTTAATTTCTTTCATTAAAATATTAATATGTAATAATATTTTAAATATTGTTTTTTTCTTAAATATTTTATCATTCGTTTGTGTCTTTAAATATTGTATATATATATTTTTAAATGTTGTATTATTAATTATACATCGTAATTATTTCTAGTGTCTTATGAATAATTTCTATTATTTGTTTTTTATGATTAAATAGAAAATTAAGTTAACATACACTTTGGTGATATTTATTGAAATTAGATGAGGTATTTTCATAATTAGAAATTGATTAGGATTAAAGTTATATAAGTAGAACCAAATCCCATTAGCGGAGAAAATGTCTATTAAAGGTTGTTGTATCGAACCAAAAAAGTTACTTTCCACCTTTGATCGTGATCAAAGGGGGTTCAATTACCGCCTTTAATTGGGATCCGAAAGCAGTTCTAAATTCAGAACCTAAATCGCAGTAGAACCACCTTTAAAATAAAAGGGTGCCTTCCGAAAACAATTCCGAACTCATAACTTGATTCAGACCCTCATTAAAGACGGTTGCTCAAAAAAATCAAAGGAGCCACCTTTGGTTGCTACGTTTAGTCAAAGGCTCTCCACTAGTGTACTATGTGCAGGTACAAAAATGTTACGTGCAAATACATTAAGGATAATATAGTAAGACTTTTAAGTGCAAAATGTTAATCAAAGGAATAATGTTTACAAAACAACTGACCAGAAAGACCTTTAGTAAAAATAGCAACAATTTGTAAATGTGTAGGAACATGTCTAACATGATGATCTCCGTGTGCAACTATTGCATAAACAAAGTAGTAGTCTACATCAAAGTAGTCATCTACATCAATATGGTTGCTATATTCATGATGAATCACATTGGCAACAAGATATGCGGTAAAAAACATTATCACAATAGAGAGTAGCAGGATGACGAATAAAATACCCCAAACCAGCAACAAGTTGACGCGGCCAAATTGTACTAGTCGCAGTGTATGCAACTTCAATTGAGGATTTGGACACAATAGGTTGCTTTTTAGGCCCTGTTCTCCAGAGCTTATACGCACTTTCATTCAATTTAATTTAGTAGAAATTTAGTTTAGTGATTTTTTAATTAATTTAATTACACTATTACTATTTTTCAAAACATTTATTTTTAGTTCAGTTCAATTCAGTTCAGTTCAATTCCATTCAGTTTAGTTCATTTCAACAAAAATAAGCTTTGGAAAACAGGATCTTAGAGCATCTAGAAATGAAATACAACCCAAGAAAAATGTTAAAGCCAGTTGTAGAACGAAAAATGCAGGACAACCAGCTTAATCTGTATCAAAATAAGCCACTACTAACGTAGAGGAGCTCGGCGACTAGAGAAAAATACCAAACTTCAAGGTACCTAGCAAATAACTGAAAATTCTTTTCACAACATGAAGATGAGTAGTATAAGGAGCGCATAACTGAGAAACCATACTAATAGCATAAGCAACATTCAGACGAAGTATAGTCCAATATTGCAAAGCACCAATTATACTACGATATTTAGTGTAATAAGTAAAAGGGTCCCTATCGTCAGAGGACACAGTAACTCTAGAAACACTGAGTGTCTGCAAAAATTTAACAATATGAAGATGAAATTTTTGTACTCCCTCCGTCCCAGGCAAATTTGCACTTTAACTATTCACTTAGTCAAAATTGCTTAAGTTTGACCTCAAAATTGAATTAATAAATAAGTTAGTATATTGTCATATGTGATCTTATTAGATTCATAATAACATGTATTTTTAAAATATCAACTTTTCATAAATTGTATTTACACACAATTATAGGTATCAATGATTAAACTTTTTTGAATAAACTGACAAAAGTCAAAGAGTGAAAATTGCCTTGGGACGGAGGGAGTAGCAGATCTGACACATATTTCTTTTTGGACAAAAACAGGTCGAAAGGAGTACGCGACACCTGAATAACTAGAAAGTAATAGAGGCCCCCAGATGCTTCATATCAAACTGAGATGAGAGAACATAAATATTATGAATTAAAGCAGAATTACTAAATGTGAAAACAATATCATTCATACAAAGAAGTGAAATGAGCATCCGACCTTGGTTTTTAAACCAAACATAAAGGTGTCACAAGTGGTGCATTTAAAACCAGTGGATAATGAAAAGTTGTTGAAACCAGAAAACCAACATCGCGGAGCCTATTTTAACCCATATATGGACTTACGTAAATAAAGTATGGAATTTGGATTTGAAGAATGCGTGGAAGTATCAAGTTGTCGCATATAAACTTTATCATTTAAAATAGGGTAAAGTGAATGTATGCTCTTAAGTTCCTTGTTTAGTGCGCATACACCCCTCAGTTTTTTGAAAGTGCACATATACCCCAGATCCTTGTTTAATGCACATATACCCTAGATCATTGTTTAGTGCACATGTTGTTGAAGAATTTGAGTATAATGTGTAGAATGTTGGAAGAAATAATTAGTGTTTTGGCTTTTGGGGGAAGGAGTAAATTTATAAAACTGTATATCAGTAA
>JAULKM010100539.1:0-10470 GCA_032355605.1 Rubia tinctorum
GGAAGAAGATGAAGCAGGTGGGTGCATGGCCAACTGACCTTGGAAGAAGAGGTGGATTTTCTTTGCTTTACCTTACCGAAAGCATTTGGAGGTTTGCCAATGTTTGCATGTAATGCACATTGAGAAGAATGTGTATGAGAGTTTGATTGCTACCTTACTGAATATTCCTGGGACGACGAAGGACTGCTTGAATGCGCGAAAGGAATTGTTAGAGCTTGGAATTTGGTCGGACCTAACTCTGGAGGTGAGAGGGAAGCGAATATACCTCCCTCCTGCCCCCTACAACTTGTCAGTGGATGAGAGGAGATCGGTTTGCGAGTGTATCCATGGAATCAATGTACCATCCAGATACTCTTCTAATGTTAGTCACTTTGTGAATGATGATTTGCGTATGAACGCCTTGAAATTGCATGATTGTCATGTTCTCAAGCAATAATTATTTCTCGTTGCCATCCGTGGTGTTATGGAGGAGGATGTGTGACTTAGCATTATTTGGCTGTGTTTCTTCTTCAACTCCATTTGTCGTAAGAATATAAGCAGGCAATCGCTCTTTATGTGTTGGAGTGGGAGATAGTTCTCGTGTTATGTTAGTTGCAGAATTACTTTCCCATGTCCTTCTTTGACATAATGGTTTATCTAGTTATTCATTTGGTTAGGGAAATTCGACTATGCGGTCCTGTGGGAATGCATTGGATGTACCCTTTCAAACAGCACATGGATGTTTTCAAAGGTTACATTTACAATCTTAACCAACCTGATGCAAGCATCGTGCAAAGGTACGTGACCGAGGAGATCATTGAATGCTGTACTTCAAACTTAGTTGGTAAGAAATCAATTGGATTACCTAAACAAGCACACTTTGGTGGGAAGAATGGGGCTGCACTTTCTAAAGGTACACTTCATACACCCTTCTATGCTAAATTGTTGACAGGTCACCTTTACATTTTATGGAATAGCAGTGAGATTGAAATCTATACTCAAGAGCACATGTCATATTTACAAGAACTATATCCATACTATCCTTCGAATAAAATATAGCTAGAGCATTCTTCCACATTTGTGAATTGGTTTTATGATTACGGCAACGCCTAGTAAACTTCGTGCCTTTGCAATAAGGCCAAACTGTACTGTCATAAGATACCTGGAGTATGATATTAATGGTTTTACTTTTGCAACGGCTGAAAAGGAAAACAAGAAAATGACAAAAAAAACAACGGAGTTTACATTGAATCTGAATCAATGTGGAAATAGCAAGAAAGACAAAAACCTATTGTTGCAGTGATGGCTTTTTATAGGATGATTGAGGAAATTTGGGAGTTAGACTATGTTGAGTTCAAAGTTGTGGTTTTCAATTGTCAGTGGGTTGATAATGGAGTAGGGGTTTGTATGGAGAAACCCATGGGTTTCACATTGGTGGACCTTACTCGAGTTGGGTTTGAGGATGACAAGTTCATCTTAGCTGCCTAGGCACACCAGGTTTTTATTTCTGAGCAACGAGAAGTGGTGTATCATCCTACATGGGAAGAAGTTCTACTTCGAAGAGGATATTGACTGGCACGTCCGAGCAGAATGTCCTGAGTTCCTGTCAGTATTTCCAAGTGGAGGATGTGGGTAAAGCATTAGTAGGTAGAGGATTTTAGGTTGATGAGAGCGGTCAAATTTTGGGGGTGATGTTGTTTTGAAATGGAAAGGATAGGTGCATGTTATCACCGTAAATGTTATTAGCATTATACTTTTGTGTACTCACCAGTGTCCTATCTATTCAACTTATCGATATTAAAATAAGAATTAGGGTTATGTTCATCTGTAGTGTAGTGTCGCGCGATTCAATTTTTTCCTTCGTTATAATTTTTTTTGGAAAATTTTGAGATGAGAACCAACACCAGCAATAGTATCCAAAGCCAGTGCTCAAAGACAGAGTATGTGCTCTGTTTCATCAGAGTCACCGGTATTTGTCATTGACAACACCGGTATTTATACCAATGTTGTATACCTAGAACATATTTTTGCACTTTGCTCTCGGGTTGGAAATAAGGTCTAAAATTTTATTTAAAGCAGTCATAGGCAGCTGCTTTATCATATAGAGGCACGGTTTTTTTCATTTCCAGCACTAGTATTTGTACTAGTGCTATGTAGTTAGAATATATTTTTGCACTTTGCTCTCGGGTTAGAAAAAAGATCACAAAAATTGATTTAAAGCAAGCTAAGGCAGCTGCTTATCCTATTTTGGCACCGGTATTTCTCATTTCCAACACCAATATTTGTACCGGTGATGTGTACTTAGAAAATATTTTTCCCTTTCCTCTCGGGATAGAAAAAAAGATCATAGGAATTGATTTAAAGCAGGCTTAGGCAGCTGATTTATTCTATTTTGACACTGGTATTTGTACCGGTGTTGTGTACTTCGAATATATTTTAGCCCTTTGCCCCCGGGATGGAAAAAAATATTTAAAAATTGATTTAAAGCGGGCTTAGGAAACTGTTTTATCCTATATAGGCACCAGTTTTCTACGTTTCTACCGATGCTAACTTTTTTTATTCATAAAAAAATTGACATATTCAATTTTGGATCATCTTCCAATTCACAAATTTGGAGAGGAAATTTATCCTATACTCACCCTCGGTTCATCAAGCCAAGGTTTGTAATGGAATAAGGTAAGTTCACTTAAAAAAATTATTCATCATTCTACAAGATTATTAATCATGAATCTAATGCCTTTGGTTAAATGTTGGTGAACTTTTCCATACAATAGGAAGTTTGGTCGATGTTGCAATTATGTACATAATGTTAATGTTCAGTAGTTACATATATCTATACCCAAGCTTTTTGTGGTTTCCCTTAAGCGTTAGTTGATGTACATCAACATTAATTTTGTTTAGATTTTTATTATGTATATAAGGTGTTTGTTAAAATGCTTAAGTGATTTCCTTTGAGCATTTTTTTATGTACATCAACACTAGTTTCGTTTAGGTTTCTATGATGTATGTAAGGTGTTTGTTAAAATGCTTGAGTTGACTTTGTAGGATATTGCACCCAAAATTCCTTTCAAGAGGTCACACAATGCATCTTCTTCCTCTCCGGAGATGCAATCCAATATTAAAAAACAAGAGCACAGGTTTGTGTTGGAGCAGGAAAGGCTAATCGAACAAACTTACAGAGCAAAGTGCCATTTCACTGAGAGATGAATAGAAGCCTCTCCCCCTTTGATGAATCTATCCGGGCACTTGGATGGAGAAATTGTGTGACACGCCTGCAATGTTTAACCTCAGCATAGTAAGTGAGTTCTATGATAATTTTAGGTGTGGTCCGAGGTGGGATGAGGCATTTTGTAGAGGCAAAAAGGTGCAACTGACAGCAGAATCCATAATGAATTCTATGGGTTGCCAAATGTTCCCTTGAAAGAGAATGAATATCTTGCATTCCACTACGAGACCATTGGATGGTTGGGATTTTGATGATCCCATTGGGAAGGAGATCATTAGGATGGTTACTAGGGAGGAAATCGATGTCGATTCTCTTGTCAAACAAGGTTGGTCAAAGATTCTGAAGAAGCACCTCACGCCCGAAATGAGTGGATGGTACCACTTCGTAGCCTCTCCAATTGACCTGGTTACAGTAAACATGAGGTTCACAGTATATGGCTTGCACATCTTTATGCAATTAAGAAGAAACTGCGATGGAATTTAGGTAGTCAAATGGTGCTCGCATTGAGGCAGGGTACTGAGAACAAAAGTTGTTACGGTTTCTGCTGCCTCATCTCCAAACTGCGCAAAAAAACTAGTGTCCCTCACTATCTGCACAACATATACTGGCAACCAATAGGTAAGAATACAGTACAAAATGGCTCATGACAATGTGGTCCTTCATCGGGATCTAGATTCGCGGCGTTGGAAGTGGGTGTATAAAAACCTGCTGACGGAATCACATTATCAAGGATCCGGTGCAATCACATGGGTAAGGTTTTTGAATCTCAGTTCCGGGATGCGATGAAAGCAGTTAGACCTCTCCCTTCATTCCCAGACCTGGGCGTTGGGAAGACCAATGTGGGAACCAGCTCAGAAGATGCACAGATCTTGGGTGAAGAGTCATTCCCTAGATATTATTCATAATTTTCTATAAAAATTTCATATACTATATTTTTTCACTTTTTATTTTGTTCGGACGTTTAGAATGAATATATGTTATTTGGCGAACATAATATTATTATTATGACACGAATCGAACATTATCAAGTTTTATATTAAATTTATGGTGGTAAGCAAATCTGGTTTCCGGCTATTAAATCCAAACTAGTTACCATAATTTACTCTAGAACATCTGTTACAGCTTAATAATTTATACTATCAAAAATTCTATTATTTAAAATTCCTCTTTTAGGCAATAATAACAAAATTCAAGTATTTCAAAGCAATGGATAAGGTGTTCACCCACTTTTGGGCAACAGTTCAATTTCACAAAATATTGTACAACTTTTTTATTTTCATTTTTGAGGATGTTCCATTAACCCAATCATGTACAAATCACATAGTTATGATCATACATTACTGAATTTCACTATGGAATCACCAATTTTGCGTTCCAAAAATTCCAAGATTCTTGGAGGGATCTAAGTGCAAAAAGAAAAAACTTTACTCGGAGGTCTAAATTCAAATCAGATCAGATGCAATGCTATGTTATGAAACCATGATGTATATTCCAAGACCGAATTAAAAATATTAATAATATTTTGTGGGAAAAACTTACCAATAATTCTTCCCGTTTTGACTTCCTAAATTATAAGTAATGTAGACTAAGATACTCTAAGACATGTAGTAGCGCTTTATTAAATTTCATAAAAACATCATTTTCTATTAAAACCTTTAGATTAACCCAAGAAAACCCAATATCAAATTATTTTGATACAAAAAAGGAAGGTGTAAATTTAGCAAAGTTAAATACAGACCATTTTCTGGTATCCATCTAACACAAATTTGGAACATGATACCTATGGAATCTTTAATTGGATAATTTTCATTCCAATTGAATATCTACAAAAATGGAAAAAACTTTCCCCCTACGTGGGCAGTATTTTAAATATTGCTAAATAGTAGGAATTCAAAATAGGCACCAGTATGTTGTTGAAAAGAACCGGTGCTGACTAGTTTAGGCCAAGAAAAATTCACCATATTGATCAAATTTTGGGCGGGAAATTCAATTTTTTTGAATTCGAATTGAGCACTGGTTTTCACTACTGGTGATGCATTAAAAATATTATCTCCCTCCCAAAATGGATTGGGCTGAAAAATATTCAGCCCACATCGGAAAAACGAGCACCGTATTCTAATGTAAGGCACCGATAATATGTACCAGTGCTAAGTTGACAGACAATCAAACTCTTTCTCACGAATAAGAAGCCTTGAGCAGGTGGCATTAGATATTTTCGACATCGGTTTTTCCTCCACGGCACTGTTGTGTACTTAGAAAATATTTTCACCCATTGCTCTCGGGTTGGACCAAAAAAATAATTAAAGCAGCCTCACGCAGTTTCCTAAACTTATATGGGCACAGGTATGTCACTTACAGTACCAGTATCATTACCGGTACTGTGCACTTAGAATGTTTGTGAGAATGCTAGAACATAGTAGAATTTTTTTCAACACCGGTATGTCTGATTAAGTACTGGTGTTGACCCCGCTTATATAAAACATGACCGATCATCTTCCTCATATAACGGTTGCATTTTTACTCTTCAAACCCATTACACAAACGGTTTCTCCTCCGTCAATGTTCTCCACCATATAATCCTCATTCAACCTCCATTACCCCACCTCCTCAATCCCACCTTATACAAGAACCCCAAGAAACCTTTTTTTATATCCCAACCCCATTTCTCCACGTTCTACACTCGGCATCAGCAAAGTCACCTTCAATCTGTTTCTGGCGGGATCCTTGAAAGGTACTTTACGATTCCTTCATTTTTTGTTGTGAACAAACCCTAACTTTCTATGTATTAAATGAAATTTGTGAGCAATCATATGTGTTTGATGAAATGTCTGAATGAAGCTTTTTTAATGTTTAGTTGTTTAGGGTTGTTCATTGTTTGATGTTGAAGTGTGATATAGTTGACCGTGTGATCTTGAAGGGTTTGTTCTAAAATGTGTGAGATATACACAATTTGTTATATTTGAAATGGTTAATCCAAATTATATGACATATAGGTCATTGTGTTATGTTGAAGTGTGATATAGTCGATGGTGTGATGTTGAAGGGTATGTTCTAAAATTTATCCAATTTTGTACCATGCGTGTGATGTTTGAAGTGTTCAATCCAAAGTGTTTGACATATAGGTCATTGTATTATGTTCAAATGTGATATAGTTGATCATGTGATGTTGAAGGGAATGTTATAAAATGTTTGAGATATATACTATGTGTGTAATGTTTGAGGTGTTCAATCCAAAGTGTATAACATATAGGTAATTGTGTTATATTGAAGTGTGATACAGTTCAATGGTCATCAATTAAATACTAGTTTCTTTGGTTTGATGTTCAATTGTCACAAATTGTATTTTTTATGCCTTATCCATTCCACTTCCAATATTTTCATATGTATATGCCTCCTAAAACAAGAAAGGTGGACGGAAAGAGGAAGAGGCCTGACCCTCCACCCAAAAAACAACTGTGGAAAATATGGTTGGACTTCCGAAGATGAACAAAAGATGGTTCCACCGGTAGTACCCCTTAAGATTCCATTTTAGGAAGATGCATCGGGAGCAACTGGTGCAGCCGAAGAAGAAGCTCTCAAAGAGAACGAGAGCAACCCTTTTCACGATCCAAGGAATGATGACCTTACCAAGGCAAGAAGCCATCAAGGGTAGGTGGCCGTCAAGGGTAGGCATTCGAAAAGTTTGAGACTGCTAATTAGTGTAGGGAACGAGGGATGGCTACGTGCCAGTCGGCCATGTTGGCAAAGGAAAGGGACCATGTCCCCATCGCCTTCGAGGAAGTTGATGGTGAGATGGTTTGGTAAAAAAATTGGAGCGCTTGGACCTTATATTGCAACTATGCCTTTTGAAGACTAGTCAAATTTGGTACATGGATACTGGCCTAACTTTCCGTTAGATGTGAAGGAGGAAGCGTGGAGAGACGTAAAGGTTAAAATGATTTCATAATACTTAGTACATAAAAACCTAATTGTTACAATCAAAAATATATTCATGCTCCTAACCTAAATGTTGTGTAATCTTCCGCCGCATGCAAGTTTCAACTTTGAAACGACATTGACTGAAGACCAATGGAGGAGATTGAGGAATAATGTGGTAAGCAAGGCAGGCGATGCACATCGGAACTAGAAGTCCAAGGTAGCGAACAAGTACATATGGTTTTTGGAGCGGCAAAGTTCTAAAATACAAGTCGTGGGAAAAGTACATGTGGATGGTGAGGAGGAGTGAAAGTGGTTCGAGGAACACAGAAGGACTGAGGAAATTATGGTAAGTAAAGTTCTTACATGATATCATAAATAATATTTCAATATTTATCAAATAATTCATTTTGTTGATAACTATTTTTTCAATATTTTCATAAAAATAGAGAGAAGGCAAGCGAGCAATCTAAGGAAAAGAGGTACATCCACCACACCTGACCAAAGGGGAACAGAGCTACAAAGGAGAAGATGGATGAGCAGTTAAAAGAAAAGGAGAGAAAAAATCTAAGGGACCAGGGATACACTGAAGAAGAGATCGAGGAGGAGATCAAATCCAAGAATTTCAAGCCAGACAGGTCGTTAGTCTACTTAAAGTTGAACAAGTAAAAAGATAAGGAGTATGCAGCTCCGGAAGTCAAGGCCATAACTAAGGACATTGTAAGTATCCAATTCATTTATGGTTTCATATCTAAGTAAACTGTTATTTTCACTACTAACACAATAGATGAACCGGAGTTGAGGATGAACTAGGAAAAGGAGAAGGAAACCCTAGAGTTGGGTATTGGTGAGAATAGTTTGATAAGAGTCACCGTGAATAGGGATCACCCGGTTCAATACAGAGGTACCTGATCTCGACTACCAACAGTTATTTCTTTCCTAGGCATAGCAAGAAGCAAGTGTGGCAGCAGCTCCTCATCTCAAAAGAATATGGCTAAGAAACCTTCCGCTAATCAGCCGGTTGTCAAGACAATGGTCTCAAACCTTGAGCAGTTGATCGAGGGTATAACTATTGCAAGGGGAGTTAATATTCCCAAATGCCTTTAAGACCCGAAGAGCTTCATTGAGAATGCGTTAGCGGTGAGCGAAAAATCCAAAACCCAAAAACTGAATCGAAAACTGATTATCCAAATATTGAATAAACCGAACAAAATATAACATTCAAATATTTGAACCGATTAAATCGAATTGTGAATATGATTTATGGTTTGGTTTTTGGTTTTTTAAACACAAATCGAAAACCGACCCGAAAACCAAATTACAAATATTAAATAAATTAAAATATATGCCAATAAAATATATAATTAAATTAAATTTACATTAATACTTTGAAATGAGGAAAATAAAGGGGTGTCTTAAGAAAATTTAAGCGAACTTAGCCTAATTGTATATCTTAAATTCCACTAGTTCTATTTAGTATTTCTTTCAAAACTATTTAATTGAACAATTTGGCAGTTTAATATGCATAGATTGTGATTCATGATGTTTAGATTTTGATGACATTTTAATTTTTAATAAGAAAAATTTTATGAGTCAATGTTGTTTAGGTAGAAAATATCATGTTTGTCCTATATAATTTTTTTCCTTAGAGAATGCACCAATTATGATTGTACGTATTATGTTTGGGTAATTAGTAATTTATGTTTATTTATAGCTTTTTTATCCAATTTGTTTTATTCAAATATATATGTGTGTGTGTGAATAAAAATTGAAACCGAAATAACCGAATTTGAATAAACCGAACTTGGTTTTGCCAAATATGGTTTGGTTCTTGGTTTTGGGTTTTTAAAAGGTCAACCCAATTAAATCAAAGAGAAAAAAACCAAAATATTTAAAAACAAACCCAGTGCCCACCCCTATTGGGAGGTGTGTCCACCAGTCTAAGATGGTCTAGCCAAAATCCCCCAGCGACAGAGAAGAAGATGAGGAGGTAAATATGCATTATATTTAAGATTTTGAAACTTTTTTTATTTCATTTAAATGCAAAAAAAAATCTTTTAAACTAAAAATATTATCACTATTTGTAGCAAGATAGTGAGTTGGTCACCTTGTACCTCAAGGGCCTCCAGAGAGAGAGGATAAGGGTGGAGAAGGCATGGCTCCAAAAATCTAAGCGCCTCGAGAAGACACGTGGTCTAGTAGCTCGCGTCCGCGTATGCGAGCCAGTCTACCATCCAAGAGTTGGGTTGTCACCTACCATACCGAGGACATTGAAGGCGTCCGACTACAGACCGATGAATTTTATTGTGTCAATGTTAGCGACGAAGAGGTAATAAAATCAACTAAATGCTAAATCTATTACATGTATTATTTTTAGTAGGAATCGTTGCAATTGAAGACATTTTCAACTCCTAAACAGTTTGGATCAACCAGCTCTTTCCATTTCTCTAAGCAACAATCCACACATGATAGGCATTTAAAAATGATACTTCTCGTTAACATCCGTCGCTTGTACCATATTTAAATAATTTTTAAAGTGCCTAATTTTTTTTCCATTAAATAATTTCATATTAGCAACAAGCGCTCGTTCACGACATATCCCAACATGGGGAAATACATCATATACTGCATAGAGCTTGTGAAGAACATGCAAGATTCGGGAAAGGTGGTTCTATTTTTGGAGTTTCGACCATCAACATTTGACAGAAAACATCAGAGTGTATTGTTTAACAATACCATGGTGGAGTTCGGGAACAAGTTTGGCAACTTCAGAACAATGGCTTGGCTATCGAACTCACAAATAGATGTTTGGATGGGGTAAGGTTTAATTCTTCACATTAATTGTATTAATTTATACCATAATTTTTTACGAATATTAACAAAAACTCTTTTTCAAGGCACCTGTGGTACCAAGTCTTCGAAACCAATAAGAACCCCATTTAGTTTGTTATGTGCTGTATGAGAGGCTGTGCAACGAAAATAAAGGAAGCAAAAGTAGAAGATCGGGCTAAAGACATTCAGGAAACCATGCTTGTTACTGATACCAATGTGTATGTGGTGCCATATATTAAAATGTAAGTGACACTTTTCACTTTTGCTCAATTACAAAAAATTATTCACCAATGACAATTTCATTCATGTGCTACTTTCTCTTCAACGCAGCAATCATTGGTACTTAATAACCATCTGTCCTAGTATGGAGGAAGTCTTCACTCTTGACTTAATGGCTGGAGGAATCAAACCACACAACATTAATGAAAACAAAATTATTTCCAGGTACTCTCATTCATTCCATCGTACTAATTTTAACGTCTAGAAGTGTGAGTTACCTAACCATTAAAATGTTAACA
>JAULKM010100540.1:0-10469 GCA_032355605.1 Rubia tinctorum
AATTTCTTCCACACCTTATCAGACTCAAGACACTCATTGAAATAATGCTGAACTGAATCCACACTTTCACATTTAGGACACTTGGAAGCAAGGTTAAAACCAATTCTCATAAGAATGTTATCAAAGGGTAGAGAATTATTCAATAATTTCCAAACAAAAAATAGAGATTTTATTTGGAATTATTGAATTTCATACCTTAGTTAACATAGTTATTGAATTTCATCTTAGACCTTCTCAACATGAAATTGAGTGAACCTGTTTTAGCCAAATCTTTGTAATTTTTAAATCATACTATAATTTAAAATTATTTCCTTGATTCAACAAAAAATAATACACATTTTATTAAGAAATAGAATATTGTGTCAATATTACTTGTATTTAGAATAGAATCATTTTCCTTTTATGATTCTGTATAGGTCTCTTGTACCATTATATAATGTAGCTCAAATCATGAATAATGTAGCTCAAAGTTACCCTTCCGCGAGATCCGATTTGTTCTGCCACTACTAGTACTTATTTGATCTGCTCTGATGTTTACCTCTGAATTTAAATCTGCCAGCGCTTCCGCAGAAGCTGCTCGTATTGCTGTAGAAGCTGAGGCCAATAAGCTACAGAATCTCAATGCTACCGATGTTTTATGTACTTGTTGGCCGATCAACGAACTCTCCTTACTACATCCATACTTCTGACAATCTCATGTGGGTCATCTGTCCCGTCGTTCGGAAAGGTGGAGAAAATTATCTTGAATGGACCACTGCGATTTGCTGTGCTTTGCTTGGTAAGAAGAAAATCGGTTTTATTGATGGAACCATTACTAAACCCCAGGCTGATGATCCTGATTCTAAAGATTGGCCCAGGGTGAATGCTACCCTTGTTTGGTGGATCTTGCTGACTGCTGATCCATCTTTACAATCTACTACGACCTATTTTTCCACTGCTAATGAGTTTTGGGATGATCATGTTGGACGTTTTTTCCTTCGTAATGGTCCGAAAATTCTACAAATGTGCGATGATATCATCAACTATCGCCAGAATAGTTAGACTATTACAATCTACTTCGGCAAACTCAAAAAGTTGTATGATGATTACAACTCTCTCCAGGCTCCTCGGGTTTGTTCCTATGAAGCTTGCTAACCATTGTGCACATGTAATACTGCTGTTGCCTTCCATGACCGTGAGAAAGAGATGATTTATAAGTTTCTCGTTAGTTTTGATGAAGTCTACCACAACTTGCGATCCAATGTCATGATTCAAGAACCGATGTTATCCATCATGCTCGTTTATGCCCTTTCGTCCCAGGAAGAGAATCACAAAGCCGTTATACGGTCTCGTGAACCTTCAACTGACTCCATGGCATGTCACTCGCTATCCATCGCCTTCATGATCTTTACCTAGAGCTCTCACTGCAGCTGAACACAAGAATATCATTTGTACGCAATGTAATCACAAAGGCGACGAAAAATTGACTATTAATTCTAATAATTCACTTCATCATATTACAAGTTTTTTAAGCACATAGGCGTAACTATTCTCATTAGCTATAAAATCTTAGGTCGCACAACCCCTAGTTAACTATAACTAATTTGTTAAAACTTTTTAAACACCTCATTTGGTTCACACATTAAGGGACGAGGCTCCCACAAATGGATCTATCATTAGGTTCATGTGCCCTATTGGCAATCTGCTACTCCACCTGCACATTCAATCTTCATTTACATCGGGTTGCGACAACTCTGTAGTTTGAAGAGGCTGCAACTAGATTTCTCCAATCAGATGAAGAGTCTATTGAAGGAGTTTCGAGGGAAAGTCCATCTTATTTTGAAGTAGTCCTGTACTGCACGCCTCCATGTTTATTCAATGTTGGTCAGATTTATCTGCACCAGGTTGCTACAACTTTGTATTTTTGATTTTGTGAACCTTTTCGGAGGTTGTCGCTGGATTTCTCCAATGAGCGTGGTGGGAGAGAGTCTAAATCTCTCCGGTGTCACGAGAGTACCAACTACACACCTAAAAACATATTAAAAAACAAGTAAAATAATTTAACCTAAACCCCTATCTCCATCCAGGGAAATAATGCTACAATGTAACCTTTTTATTACTCATAAGTAGATATTGTCTAAAGAGTATTGTCCTCCGACCCGCCATAGATGTGGTACTGCAAGCCAGTGGGAACTCTGTTATACGTTGGAAAATCCATTCGCCAAATGCCTACTATTACAAAAGACATGTTTTCCTATTTTTCAGTGAGATAGACCATGTATCCGCCGTGGGATGACCAATTTTGACTGCTACCCATAACCAATCACCAATGATAATGCTTCTTGTAAACTATTCACCACTGTCGTGATCACGAGACTGACGTGGCTACAGTCGATCATGATGGATATTTTTTGAGTGGCGAGACTATACATGTGATGGAATAGGTTTAAGGGATGGGAAAGAGAAGAGGTTATGCTGGATGTGCTTTAAGACTAACTTTATGAAAGAGCTGAGGTGAAGAGAAACCGACACTGGCTTGATCCACCATTGACCATTTTATCGTCGTTGAACGCCCGTCGACCGAATTGACGATGACTGCAGGACCACCGTTGATCATTGAGCGTGCTGGGTGGCCGTTGACCTTGCCGGATTGCCGTTGACCTTGCCGGACTGCCGTTGACCTTGTCAGACCACTTGTTTCCTTGTTAGAAATTGCACCTGGCTCGCCAACCAGCGTCAACGAGTTTCCATCCACTCGAATTTGCATTTTAGCCCTTCGCCGACCAATTTTCTTTGTTATTTACCCACCATAGTCGCGTAACTTCGTCGCTTGTCATTGGTCGGCTTGTTGTTACCTCCTGTCGTCCCTTCGGTCCTGGCTGTCTAAGTTGCCGAGAAATATGGACGACGTGATCAACGTCCTAACCGGTTGATCTCTTCTCCAGCAACCCGGTTTAGCCCTTCACCAATTGGAGCGCTGGTTCCCCGACTTATTTTATGGTGTCAAGTTTGCTAAGAGGGGGTAGGAAGCGTCACTTTTTTGTTGGCACAAGACGGATCGTGGACGAAGGCTTCCCAAACCTAAGATTTAACTAGAACGATGAAGTGTAAAAGATAAGAAATGAAAAATTGAGGCGGAGGACGGGGGGGGGGGGGGTCGCCGGACTGCTGGACCGCCGACAGCGCCTCCTGCTAGGGTTTGGGAGGCTTGGTTTGGGAGTGTTTACTTTGTAAAGAGAGAGAATATTTCACTTTTTAAATAACTATCATATTACGGGTTGAACGCTTCATGTGAGATATCATATTCCCTTAGACACATTTTCAATTGAAAAATATAAACTTTCAAGTGATCTTATATTTATTTATAATATAATTTTTCTCCTGAAAATTTAACAATAGCTTAAAGATTTTTAAATAATTATAATGAATATTATTACTCTATTTTTAAAATGTATAATTTATGTTCATACTAATATTAAATATTATATTTATCTTCACTGATTTAACATAAAGCTCAATGTCAGAAAAGTATGAAAATATTATGAATATGACTCAATGTACTGCAATTTCCTTTTATATTTTCATGGGTCATGACCAGAAAGATTGTTACGTCGAATTCTCAAGGATGAATACCGTCAAAAGATTATGATATCTATTGTACATATCACATATTTCCTCTGTACCAGGTTAAACTGCATACACCCTTTGTCCAATCCCAAATTACCCACTTACTTTATTACATTGTTCTCTATTAAATTTTGATCCATATTTAAATAGATATATGAGAAATAATATTATCGTATGTGTAAAGTCCAGATTTATTTAATTGAGAATTTGTGGAAATTATGCAAATATGGAATAGTTTATGTTGAAACATCATAAAAGGAAATTTCGGTGGAATACGGAATGCGTAGATGAATGTGACAAGTAATATTTCGTCCAAATAGTTTTTGATTGGAGAATATATCAATTTCTATATTTATGAGATTGGATTAGATTTATGAAATTCAAATATTCGGCTATGGTAGAGATGTTGATGAAATATTCTAGTTCCTTTTCTTATTTTCAAGGGATTTGATTAAAATCAGAATTTGAAATGGAGAAGGATGTATACACGCACTTCAGAATGACTATGTTGGAACATACGGGAAGGAATCAGGGTTTGATTGTTAGAATATTGCATAATATTGAAGTAATGGAAATATGGAGATTATGCAATATTAATTTAGATGTGTATGAAGCATGATGGATTCATGAAAAATCCCTATAATTATGAAATTGGATTTATGGAATATTATGTGATATTTGAGATAAGGAAAATCCCTTTATTTATGGGATTTGGGTATGCTTTAGAAGCAAATAAGGAATAGTAATATTATGGAGATAATTATGGAGTATTCCGATCTGCTCAAGGGACTATATATTGATGGACATCACGACAGCAACTTTAACGATTTTAAATAAAAAAAATCTGCACTTCAGATTTATATTCTGCCGAGAGTTTTGCATGAGCTAGTACTTATATGTTCCGACATACGTGACATGTTGATCAAGTTCAGAGTCGTATACCTTAATTCCTTGGGAGGAGCATATCCAGCGTCAATGAGTTTTGAGGTAAGAGAGAGTCTGATCAAGGCAGATTGGTAGCAAGGGGAGCTTGCAAAATCCACACGTTAAGAATTAGAAAATAAGTATAGTTGTATGGTGTACTTTGTACTGTATCTTTCTGATTAGTGGATTTATTCTGAACTAGGTCAGACCCCGCAGATGTAGGTGGATTTCACCGAACTGCGTAACCAAGTTGTGTGTGCTCGTGTGTTATTTTCTTTACATACTTGGTTAGATAAGGTATGTTGGAACACAAGCCTTAATAAATAAGCCAAGTAGGTAAAACCAAAAAATTTCAGCATGTGATATTGTTGAATTCTTCGTAATAAGTAGTTTCTAGAAAGTAACTTTTTAGAGAAAAATGCTTTTATAACCCTACCTACTTGACATAAGTGCCAATATAACCTTTTGATAACTGAAAGTACAAATATAACCCTACCTAGTTGATGGAAGTACCAATATAACCCTATAAGTGGTCCGGCGGTTGTTCGGCGGTGGTCCGACGGTGGCCCAGCGGTGGTCCGGCAAAAATCCTGTGAGAATCCGGTGGGCGGCTGTGGTCCTGCAGTAGTCCGCGCGGTGGTCCGCCGGAAATGGGGTCTGAGGATTATATTGGCACTTACATCAACTAGGTGGAGTTATATCTGCACTAAAAATTATCTGAGGGTTATATTGGCACTTATGTCAAGTAGGTAAGGTTATATTGGTATATATCCCAACTTTTTATTTGTCGTTATTATACATAGTTAAACATATTAACATTCAAACATGTTTCTCGAACGGTGTGCAATGATTGAGCTTTAATTTGGGCTGAGACGGGGGGAGTACTTTACTATTTGACACTATTTTCTATTAAACTTAAAATTTGAATAAATTTATAAGTAACAATATTATTGTATGTGATATTATTGGATTCATCGTAAATAATTTCTAAATCTCAACTTTTATTTGTCATTGTTATGCATAGCCAAACATAGTAACGGTCAAACATATTTCTTGATAATTGCAAAAAAATTCTATGTAATTTAACCTGGAACGGAGGGATACCCTCTGTGAACCTCTGGCAGGGAAAAATTATACTCCCTCCGTCCCAGACTAAATTGCATAAAATCTTTATCACGGTTTTCAAGAAACGTATTTGATCGTTAATATGTTTAGAAAGTATTTATTACGACAAATCCAACATTATTACATATGATAATACTATTGTTTCCATATCTATTCAAATGCATGGTCAAAGTTTGATAGTGTTGACTGTCAAATAGTAAAAGTGAATCTTAGTTTGGGACAGAAGGAGTATAGTACATCCGGAATACCTTAAAAATGTTGTCCCCATGAATATTAGTTTGGTAATCCATTTATCGCATTTCAACCTATAATTTAAATATTTATTTAGTGAAAACTTCTTAATTTTGACATAAAATTAAATTGGTGTATAAGTGTAAATATTATCGAGTGATACTTTAATAGATTAGTTATAACATGAGACAGTCTCCTTTGATGCAGCCTAAACTTTAGACAGGAATCTTTCTGCAAAATCAATACAAAACTTCATCTTCCCCAAATTTATTTGCAGCTTTTAAAAAGAATCTCATCCCAATCATTTTTTAAATAATTGCACAATGATCCCTGCCTAAACTTTAGAATGTCTAAAACAAGATTTGGTGGTTAGAACATACATTTTCAAAATATATAGTTTTCATATGTTTTAATGGAGGACAAACATTTTTTAGTCAGCTGCTGAAAGTCAAAGTGTTCAGTTTGAAATGATATGGAGGAAGTAGTTATCTTTGCCTAAAAAATAAGAATTAATAATTGTCACTTCATTTATTTAGTGGGGATACAGTAAAGAATGTATCCCTAGTGTACTGTATGGGAATTGCGGTCCAATCATGTAATTTAATCAGTCAAAAATAATTAGGGCAATATACCAATACGGTTCTATATAATTGCAAAAGTACCAATATAACTTTCAATTGTTTGAAAGTGAAAAAACAATCCTAACTATATAAAGAAAGTGTCAATATAACTCTCAAGTGGCACATTGACGTTGATTTTGAACTTCCATCCATTGAGCACACTTCAAATGACAAAAATGCCTTCGGGCCAAAAACTTAATTTGGGTGGACAATTATACCCTTACCCACTGCCGCTGCTTCGCTACCATTGAATTGCTCCACCACATGCCACCGCCACTCCACAACACCACACTAGCGTGCCACCGTCCCACCTCCTCGCCACCAGCCACATCCCCGCCACCGTGCCACCAACCACATTTTCGCCACCAGCCACCTCCCCACCACCGTGCCACCTTCCCACCTCATCTCCGTAACCCCCAAAACTCAACCGCCGGCCACACCCCCCCCCAAAACTCTATCGTCGGCCATCGCTCGCCCCATCCTCAAAACCCTACCGCCACTCGGCACCGCTTGAGCCACCTCTGCTCAATATCCTCGCCACCGCTCGCCACCTTGAATTCCCACCACCGCTCGCCGTCGTTTGAGCCACCTCAGCTCAATTTTTCAGTCACCGCTCGCCACCTCAAAACCCTATGTTGCGGTGGCCGACAACTAAATTGATTGAATCAATTATGGTTAATCTCGCTTCCTCAACGTGAGAACAACGTCGCGGGAGGATTGCGTGGTGGTTGCGTGGTGGCAGAGAGAAGAAGACAAAGTGAAAAAGGTGAAGAAGGTCAGCGGCGGCGGGTAGAAAAAAGTGAAGAAGAAGAAGAACACAGGTAGGATGAAGAAAGAGAGAAGAGAAATGATATTAGATTTTAGGAGTAGGGGACATAATAGTCGATGAGCTCTCTTTTTTCAAAGGATAAAAGAGTCATTTCATAGACGTCTGGCCAAAATTTGCCGGAATGGTTAATTTTTCACTTTCACTAATTATTTAGGGTCATATTAACACTTTTAAACTTTGGGGAGTTATATTATTACTTATGCCAATTATGTAGGTTTATAAGTGCATTTTTCTCAAATAATTATTCATAATATCACTACATAACGATTTCTTTTGTAATCGGAACATATTACAAGTTTTTTTTTTGTAATTTGTCCAATTTAATAATCATGCGTTACACCCAAAGTCGAATGCAAATTACTCCAATCGTATAATATTTATTATTACGATAAAGCTTAAATGTTATAATTTAAAAGTTAAAACAAGTAATAATATGTATTTGAATGTGAAAATATAAAAACATATAATATAAAAAAAATTCAAAATTTCAAAATTTAGTACTCTCTCCGTCCCAACATAAACTGAACGGAATCTTTTTCACAGTTTTCAACAAACATGTTTGACCGCTAATATATTTAACTACGTATAATATCGGCAAATAAAAAGTTGATATTGAGAAACTACTTATTAGGACGAATCCAACAATATCACATACGATAATATTATTATTTATATATCTATTTGAATTTGTGATCAAAGTTTGAGCGTGTTGACTGTCAAATAGTAAGTGTGCAGCTTATGATGAGACATAGGGAGTATGTAATTTAACAAATTCAGTGTTATGGATAGACCGTCTATCAAGAGACTCACTCTATTATTATTATTATTATTTACTCCAATCGTACTTTTCCTCTTTTTTACAATAAACTTCGAGTTTATCTACATAATTATTATATACTCCGAATCATGATGAATTAGTCAATGAAATTAATCGAGGGTGTTCGTGTAATAATTAATTCATCCCAAGGCTGCGCTGAATTGTTTTCAATGTATTAGTGTATTTAAAGTGAAGATTAAAAAATAATACTCGTAGAGAATCAGCTGATCAATCAGGGCCGGTTTGGTCAGGTTACTTTTAATCTTTCCTTTAAGAGAAGACTGCACACAATAAGAATTGTTTAATTTTGCTTTTCATCAATTGAGTAGGAGATTTCAAAGAATTTTCCCCCTTTAGATCTTCACACTTGTTTGCCTATGCATGGAAGCCCAGGGCCACCATATCTGTAAGAATCTTTGAAGAAAGCAAACTCCCATAACAGAAAAACAAAATGACGATTTGTGGTTTTAAAAGGATGCGAAATATGAGTGAATTTTCTGATTGTATTAAACTTCTAAATACAAGTACTCGGTATCATAAACAGAAAGATATTTAATTTCTATGTGTCTTTAACTCTAATACCCTCCTTAATTTGGAGTATGAATATAAAAAAGAAGAAGTTGGGGTATGAATATTAAGGAGGGCTAATTTTGATATAAGATGAACAAAGGCAGGACTTATAAGATGAAAAATGACCTTTTATTATGAGCCATTTACCTCGGTTATTTTAAAATCAATGTAAAAATTATCTTTTACTTTGAATTTTACCTTCTACTGAATTAGGAACCTCTGTTTGAAAGGCGGTTATACAAAACTACCTTCGATTGATATCAATCGAAGGCGGTTTCACAAATAAGAAGAAGACTAGGACCAAAGTACTCAACCATAACATCACATGGGAACTTCTAGATGCTAGGACCAAAGGTCTAATACTGCTGGATCCTTGAAATGCATCCCCTAATTTTAACTGAGTTGCTGCGATGATTCAGTAATGTTTTTCGTTGATGTTGTTGCGAAGGTTATGTTAAAGTTGCTGCTCACATTGCTGTTATTATGGCTATAGATGATTGATGTGATGTTTTGTAGATGAATCCGTCTCATGTGAGACCGTCTTATGGTAAGACCAGAGACTAAATAGAGATTATAGAACTATAAAATAGGAGCAAATCAAATTCATGGGAGACAAAACAATTATTTAATTTTTGGGGTCATATTCAAAAGAAGCTAGGAAGTGTAGGGGCTTTATTGCACATGTTTAACTTCCTTTCCGCTAGACCCCACTGACGTCGGAACCCTAAGAATCCGCAGTTGGGATTATGGTATTCTTGGTTCCTTGGTTCGCCGGTGATGGCTGATGGCGCGCGGTCGGAGAATTTTCAGGTCGCGACGGATTGCTCGGAAGAAGGATTCCTACAGGAGAATAAGCCGGTGATATTTTGGCAGAGACGATGGGAACTCCCTCGGAAGTGGGTCGAGAACAAAGGGGGATAAAAAAATCAGGCATCAAGGCGACGAATTAATGGCATACTAACGGCGGATCTAGCGGCACCGGGGATGATATCTCTGGCTAAAGGGAGAAGAAATTCCGTCGGTCGAATTCAGATAGAATTTTCAGGCCAAAAGTGTCGCCGGTCATTTGCAGATGCTGGTTGCGAGGGAAGCTTCATCGGCATCGTATTGATTGGTTTTCGATGGGTAGCGTAGTAGACGGCAGCTTCGCAAGAGATTTCCGGTGGGTATCATAGTTGCCGACGACGCAGGGTCGAATCCGGTTATGACAGCAGTCAGGTTTGGGTCGTGGAAAGAGAAGGGTCAAAATCACTTCAATTTTGGGCTGAAATCATAAATTTGGTCTTGGGCTGATATACATTAATCACACATCAATTTAAAAATAAATAACATTAAACAAAAACTTTAAATAATCAAATTAAAAAATACAAATAAAGAGACATCAAACTAAAATAGTTAAATATCAAATAAAAAAATACATTACATTATAATTATACATCAAAATAAATTTTGATTTACATATGTTTGGTGATTCGTATCACTTTATGTATATTAATGATGAATAGGTAATTTTAATGATTTTTTATGCAATACATAAAACATCGAACACTAACAACTCCAAATCGAAATGACTAAATTAATCATCACTTGAAAAACAAAAAGATAAAAAGTTAGCATATAAAAGTAGAAACTTTTAATTTAAATTTCACGCCAGCCTTTGAAAATGTCAGTTGCAATAAATATCGAACCATTAAACATCATTCATCCATTACAAAAGGGTTCAAATACCCTAAAATTTGCTAACATA
>JAULKM010100541.1:0-10469 GCA_032355605.1 Rubia tinctorum
TAGAATGTCTGCCATTCATAATGGATGGTGATCTGGGGGCTGTTTATTCTTATTATATGGCTACCCGAGGATTAACACGGGGGTGGAGGTCCTTGAGGTAGAATATAATCATTAGAACTGTTTCTTCACGTACAACTTTCACTTTTGCCTTGGTCGCTTTTGCCTTAGAAGCGCGACTGTATTATCAGGATAGATTTCGACCTCTATAAGCGATCTTATTTTTGGGTATGAGGTTTGGGGAGGCTAATAAACACCCCCCCATCTTTGTGATGGTTTATTTTTTAAAAAATGTGGTTTCATGTTTACAGGTCATTTAGTACTTACTGGATTAAAGATTAATTACAACTCCTTGTCCTTTCAATTTTGCTTACAACTCTTTGCATTTTACCCGTGGTCTTTTTTGAGTTTGGATGTGAAGAAAAGAGTTGCACCATGTATATATCAAGAAATAACCAACAATCAACCATTCAAAAATGAATAATATTGAGAAAATTGTAGGGAAAATATGAAATGGTGTACCCAACTACTAACCAAGCAGGATGCATCTAAAAAGTTGAAGTATGTTAATATCTCTGATGAGCACCCAACACCATATCAAACACAAACTAATTCAACTCAAGATACTGGTTCATCAGTGTCTGTAATTTTCTATGTTGATCCAAATTGTGTTGAGGCTAAAATACAAAATGATGAAGAAATTGCTCATCTAGGTAATGGAAGAAAGGTTTTTATAGATTAGAAAACATTGGGGTTCACTGGTGCACGACAGGGGCATAGGCACCGGTATTTCACCGCATAGGCATCGGTATCTTGAGCCCCTGAAATATTGGTGCCTAAGTAGTCCAGTGCTGGAACGTAGATTCCCAGCACCGGTAATCCATACTAGTGTGGAAAATAAATAGTACCGGTATGGTAAACCGGTGCCTGTCATGTAATACCGGTACTAGATGTTGTGCACCGGTACGTTATGGTTTGTACTGGTGCTTGTAATTTTCAGCATCAGTATTGTATCTCATACCACTACCTAATATAATCCGGAACCGATTCATAAATCAGTACCGGTGCTGCCTATTTACACCACCTGTGTGTTAATAATGATACTGGTGCCTATTATTTTTCATCACAAATATGTAAATGATTACCGGTACTTATGAATGATAGCACCAGTTTGTTGTTAGTGACAGTTCCCGTGCTAGTTTAAAATTTCAATTGCAATGCGCAATTTTAATATTCATGCCCTATCCCGAATCGAATCCAAGGATATTGGTTTGAAGAAATGTACGAGAGCTATTTAAATAAAGTGAAATGTATCAAATAAAATAAAACTCCTAATGAAAAACAATCGAAAGTATAAAACAGAACAATGAATCTAATCCACTCCCATCAATAATTAAAGATGTGAAATCCAAGACCAATCACTCAACTAATTTTCCCTCATCGCTAATCGACTCAACCATGGTCTTTGCTTCTTTTGAATAGACCTGTACCCATGCCTCACACCATCTCTCGGAGACTGCTTGCAGTTCATATGCATTATATGATCCGCATCCCTCTAGAAACACCTGTGATTTGGGAATTTCTAGCATTAGGCAAAAGTATTGAATTTGAAGGGAAAATGTTGTTTTCTTCAGTAGGTAAGGTACTTACGTCAAATATATTCTTTGAAATTGTCTTAAGCACCAATTCTTCAAGGAAAAGAATGACATAGTACCCGCATTCCTATGAACTGTTTTTTCGTCGGTGCTGTTAAAAAATAGTTATAGTCATATCATGTCAATGTATACAATAATCAAATTAAATTGCAATTTATGGATATAATGACTTACGTTGGTGTTCGTTATTTTCCAGGTAAAATTGAGAGATGGTTCCATCTTTCTCTTCTCCCTTTCATACCTACATGCAAGACTAGGAATATTGAAATTTGTAATATTACAAACAACGATTTGACGAGATAAAATCAGAACATTGAAAGGAATTTAGATACATGGAAATCACTTGGTTGTCCATTGTATGGGTGGGTCGTACTAGGATAGATGATATGAGCTACGTACCAATGATAGATGCGTTGAAATGAAACAAATTAATGAGTTACAAATTCTAGCTAGCAGATATTATAGGTATTCAAATTATAAATTTAGGCTTACACTCTGAGGTAAGGCACCAAATAGATGTCTGCTTCACATGCCATCATTGTTTGGAAATTATGTCACTACTACAAATTAGATCTATCGTAATACTTTTCTTGCAACCCTTATTGAAATATTACAATAGCTTGAAAAATGTTACTTAAACCTGTGAAAAGTGTAACCTAAATCTTGAAAAGCGTTACAAAATTTTTGAAAAGTGTTACGCTAGATTAAATGCAACATCACCTAAGGTAATACTTGTAAAAGTGTTGCAATAGCTCAACTTAGTAATGTGAGGCGGGTTTTGGTGGAGGTCTGTCCCGCATCCACCACAATGAGGCGGGTATGGAGGTAGTTTTAGTGGGGTGGGGCGAGTATGAGTATGAAAATGATACCCGCCATGGGTAGTGGGTTGAACATGGATATTAGTTCACACCCGCCCCATCCCCGCCCGACCCACCAAACCTGCTATATACCCACTAATTTAGTATAATATAAATTATTATATATCCATAATTCACATATTTTACCTATAATATTTTCATGTAAATACATTTAAATTTTTTAATATTTAAATTATTATAATATAGTGAATTTCAGGTGTTTTTGGAGATAAAATAGGACACAACTATTGATTTCATTCTCCATAAAACCTCTGACCAGTCATTTCGTGTTGGACGTACAGAATTGGATGCAGACTAAGTTAGTGTCGAACACTTTATCCAATGGGTCCCTGTTATAATACGAACAAATAATGTTTTAAAGAAAAATGTCACAAAATTGAAGAAACATGTAATGGGTGAAACTTACCACATCCATACATCCATTTGTCCATTGGAGATCCATATCATGGAATGGAGATTCCCAATCTTTCTCCCGAACTCCAACATTTGATTAATATCCAGTCAACATTTGCTTGTATACCGGTGGCTATGTACCTGTTTTCCAGTAGTGCGTTGTCATTGTATAGGCCAAAATTGTTTACTTCCTTTGTCCCTCTATATGTCTTGCCCCACTATTTTTCAATAAAGTTGATATTGTTTGGATTGAAAAATTTATAGATACATGAATGTGAAAATTATTGTGTGAGATATTGCTACATTCAGCATAACACATATTTTTAGAATATGAACTTTTTAATAATTTATTTTTATACATAATTTAAGATATAAAAATCATAGAATCATCATTGATTAGTGAAAAAGTGAGATTAAGACAAAATTAGAGGGACGGAATGAGTATGTTATTTTCGGAAAATTTACTCTATTTTTTTTCTTTCTATAAATTGTATTTCAATATCTCATCTCATCATAGTTTATGATGATACGGTCTCACATAAAACTATCTCTTTGTTAGGAGTCATAATAATCGTTATAAAATTTGTGTTTCAGAATTAAGCATAAATGTTTATTTGATCATGTTTTATACACTAGTGTTAGATGTTTTCCTAAAAATAAATAACTACCTATCAAGTTGAAAAAAATAAAGGATAAATAAAAACAAATATCTGAAATAAGTTATACTATCATTAAAATAATACTCACTCTGTTCCATTTCAAGTTTCACCTTTTAACGTTTAACAGTTGATTTGAAAAATGTTTGATCCTTAATATCTTTCATTAAGGATAATTAAAAATTGTGAAAATTTGATATTTTGAAAATACATGTTATAATGAATTTAACAATGAATCACACAATAGTATTTATACTTATATACCAATTCAATTTTAAGGTCAAAAATAGGAAGTTTTGACTAAATTAGTAGTTAAATTACATGTTGAAATGACACAGAGGGGTATAGATAATAGTACATATTATGAAAGTAAATGTTAGTGTAAGGTGAGGTTGTAACGTTTAGTTTTTAGTTTATTATATGAAGTACAAAAATATTATTTTATCAACTTAATAACTAGGCAAAGTAAGCCAAGTTGAGGCAAAATCGAATTTTAAAAACATCAACAGAAAATAGTAACGTGGATTAACATGCCCTGTCTAGTTGACACAAACCGGACTCCGTCCACGCAAAAGAAAAAGTATGAGCTTGTGGGTAGAGTGAGGCAAGAGTACTAGCGGCCAGGTTTAAATTTGGGCCAAGCCTAAAGATAAGTGAGGATAAGAATGTTTTTTTTTTTTGCTTTTAATATTTTGTGTAATGTTTCCAAATGTAGAAAGTGTGTAGGTTATGGTGGGACGGACGAAGATGGAAAGTGTGCAGGTTAAATTGGGGCGGAGGGAGTATTTTCTTTTAATATATGTATCTTGGTGATGAATACTTAATGCTTAATAGTTAATGCTTAATGCTTAATGCTTAATGCTTAATGCTTAATGCTTAATGCTTAATGCTTAATGCTTAATGCTTAATGATTATGATGGTCAGTGGATTTAATCGGTGTTTTTTAAATTTAAAAATATGTATCTTGGTGATGAATGCTTAATGATTATGATGGTCAGCAGTGGATTTAATCGGTGTTTCGAGATGTTATGTGTTAGATACATTTTATTTTCCAATTTTTACTGCTAGGTAATTTTTTAATATATTTCATCGATGCACTTTCATTTTTCAGATAAATTATAAAATTTAAATTTAATCTATTAAATACCCATGTCTGTTGGATCTTAGACTTCTGGTGAGATTTGGTAGGCCTTGGCTTCTATGTTCCAAAATAGCTCTTGCACTCGTAAGCTCCATTTTATAGATTGTTTGATGAATTTGCATCAAGATTATCTATAGACTGTTGGATGACTTTCAAGCTATTGGTTATTTCATTCCCGTTGATTACATTATTTTGTTGTTTTGTCGAGGTTTAAATACATTCTATTCTAAGTTCGCTGCTACTCAGATGACCATCGATCATCCTCCAGCACTGTACAATGTGGTGTCCAAGTTTGAGTTTTATTGAGTTCTCTCTGAAAACCCGAACCTCGCCTCGCTTCATTCACGGTTGCCCAACTCCACCTTCATTTTGCAATAGTCTTCCAGCCAAGTTTCTCACTGTATTAGCTCTCAACCAACATCTGGTGGATGCTCCAGGCATAACCGTGGTCGAGGTTTCCATGGAGACCTTCCATACAAGCTGCTTCATGCTGCAGTGGTGGTACTCAATGCCAGTGCTACAATTTCCCGGGTCATCAAGCTGCTTCATGCTGGAAGATTTCTCACGCATCCCGCGACAACATAGAAAATTCCACAGATACATATTAATATGGTCCTCGGAATCCGTAGCAACATGTCAATATTGTTCCTGATTAGTACATAGATTCAGGAGCTACCAATCTAGATAGCATCGCTCCTCATCTTGGTAATCGTCGTGTTTGTTTTGACAATGGTTCTTATCTTAATATTTCTCATACTGCCACTTCTAGGATTTCTTATTCTCTTACTTTATCTGATGTCTTAGTTGTTCCTCATATTAATAAGAATTTTCTTTCTATTAGCAAACTAACTTGGAAGTTGAATGCCATTGTTTTTTTATGATCATTCTTTCACTATTCAGAACAAGGTTACCAAGGAGTTTGTGAGCAACAACTACAGTGAGAGGGGTCTCTACGTCTTAGATTATGATGATACTATTTTAGCTTCTTTGTTAGTTCCATTAGAGCCAAAGCTTTCTTTAAGCTTTAGCACAGTCGTTTAGGTATTGTTCTTCATTATATTATTTCTTCTTTAAATAAAACTAGTTTATTTGTTACTAGTTTGTTGCCTAAACCACAATTTTATTCTTTTTCTTAAAGGGCTAAAGGCAAACACCTTTCTTTCAGTGACAATATAGAACGCGCACCATGTATACATGATTTAGTTCAGTTTGATATGTTGGGGCCCTCTCATGCATGTTGTCTCTTAAGTTGGTTATTCTTATTATGTTATATTTGTTGATGATTACTCTTGTTTCACTTGGTTACATCCTCTGTGTTGAAAGTCTGGTTTTGTAGAGACTCACCTTCATTTTGAGGCACTGGTTGAGGACTGGTTTTCTACCTCGATCAAGGTATCCCAAAGTGATTGTGAGAAAAAGTTTGTCAACACTCACGTACGATCTCATTTTTCTTCAAAATACATTTATCATCAGTTTTCTTGTCCTTACACTCTCGATTAAAATGGTCGAGCTGGGCGAAAACATCGTCACATCACATAAATGAGGCTATTAATGCTATTTCATTAAGAACTGGATCATTCCTTTTAGTGCAATGGTTTTCATCTGCGACCTACACCATTAGTTGGCTGCCTAAACCAGTTTTGTCCGGTCAGTCTCTGGTCTCTGTTATTTTTGGCAAACCTCCTAATTACTCCAACTTTCATCCTTCTGGTTGTCGAGTTTTTCCATATTTGTACCTTTAAGCTCCTTATAATTTGGTGCTTCAGAATTTTCTTTGTATTTTCTTAGGACATAACTCTTAGTAAATGGTTTATGTTTTCCTTGATCCCACTCCAAAGGAGTATATTACTCGGCATACTCGCTTTGATGAGCTTTTCCTTCATGACTTCTTACCTCTGGCCAACATTTGTTGTTTCATCCCTTGATGCTTCGGCTTTTCGAGAGCTTATGTTAGTACCAACGAAAGTGTTTGAGCCACCCACATCAGCCTCTTCGCTAACAATTCTTGAAGATGACATCTCCACGCCTTCGCCATAGGTCGTACGTGACTCCGTGCAACTGCCCTGTTGAGTCCGTACCCCACGCACTGCCTTAGGTACCGCATGCCCCGCCTTCAAACGCCCACGTGTAATCCATCGTAATTCCCACGCACAGATCTTCGACAATGACTTCTTCCTCGGCTCAACCGCCTGCATCACCCGTCTTTGCTTGGCCTGGATCTACTACTTTGTTGTCGCATTTGTCTTCATCATCTGAGTCTGCTTCTCGACATCCTATGGTTTTTCGCTCAAGTTATAACACAGAGAAGTTAATATACAAATCATCAAGGCCTTTCTCAAAAGTTGTAACAGGGTTAGGGACTATTCAGATTGGTGAGATCCTGAGGGTTTTAAGTTCAAACAATATCTATCAAAATATTGTTCATGTCTTTTTCTTCGAACCATCATCCATGTATATTAGACATTCACTAACAACCTTCAAACTCATGGCTAGTAAGAGATAGCCAAGTAATATCACATCAAATGTAGGTGCTTTTTTTCCCCTTTTTTATCCAGCACCATTCTTCTCCAATATACTGCAAAATCAATACTTTTGAGGGAAATCGCAACACAAGAAACAATAAGACTTTTTTTCTTTATTTTTTCTCAGGTTCGACTACCCCTTCAGTTTGGGCAACCCCAACATCACTATTCATAATAAGATTCAACCTTCAATTTTGAAACCATTCTGTCTAGGCAAACAGAATACATACTTTGTAATGTCATCAACTCAAGAGAACACAATGGATGAATTCATCAACTTCAACTCCAAGAACATGCATAATAGCGCCTAGAGAAAGGATACAACAAGACTTTGGCTAAATATATAGTAACTCATATCAAAGAACATAGTCAACAATTCTAAGTGTTTCACTTGAGGTTAATGTAACTGGTTGACAATTTAAGTTGTGTGGTTCATCCTAGTGCCATCCATCACTTTCACACATAACAACTCCAATTATAACAATGTGATCTCTGATAACAATATTGATGTAGAGAGTGCGTTACTCTAGCTCAAAACTCACTTTCGAGGCTAAAAATATTCAATTAAACTCATTCTTTTTCGTCATCCCAAAAATCATATCAATCATATTTCACAAATCATTGAATATCAAATTCAAAAACTTCAAGGCATGTCAAATTTACCAAGTTTGTTAAACAGTGAAATTTACAGTCGGCGGGGTACTTTTATCAAGAGTCACTAGAATTTATTCATGCCAAATTATCGACTCAAAATAGTACAAAAACACATTTTTTTATTAAAAGAACTATTTTTTTCCGAAGATACAAAAGAAAACACACAATAAACCTCCTCACACTTAAACTTTGCTTGCCCTTAAGCAAATAATGCAAAGTTCAAATGAGAAAAAAGTTTAAACACATAGTCAAACATAATCATAATTAAAATAAAGGAAAATAGGGAACTTATAGTGGTAGGTTTCGGAGAAGTTCCCAACAAGAAGAAAGCATTGGATCCAGATTAGATTCCGCCGCAGGCCTCCAGTTTGGCCAAACGAAACCTTGCGAGTTCTAGCTCACCAAAGGTGTGAATTCTCCAGGGTACCAATTCAAGTATTTCAAACTTTGTAGATCAAAAAGATGAGAGTAGATGAGAAATTGAAATTCCCAAAGAATATTTATTAAAAAAAATTAAAAGGAAAATGAAAAGAAGAAAAGCAAGAAAAGATATTTAGGTTGCCTCTCAATTAGCGCTTTTGTTTATAGTTTGTGGCTAGACTTTCTCATGCCATTAATTATCCATCAATTAGCGCTTTTTTATTGATTTTTCAAAAAAAAAGAAGAAGAGAGAACCTGATACAGCAATTATCAAAATAAAAGCAAATATATTACAGTCTTAAATAGTTAGTTGTTTTTCACAAGAACTTGCTACTTACTAACCCTTCCCAACGATTACGTATTGGTGGAATTAGATAGCAATATCCCAATAATATTCACACTACTACAAACTAAGGCTGATGTAACACTTTCCTTGCAACACTTATTTAAAATGTTACAATAGTTTATAAAGTGTTACTTAAACTTTTGAAAAGTGTTACATAAATGTTACCTAAATTTTAAAAAGCGTTACGCTAGGTCTAATGTAACATCGGCTAAGGTAATACTTATAAAAGTGTTACTTTTATAAGTAACATCGACAAGGAAAGTGTTACGATAGCTCTAATTTTTAGTAGTGTCTATCACATTTAAAGCTGCAGTTTAACTATTCATTTTGTCAAAACTTCTTAATTTTGACCATAAAATCGAATTGATGTATAAGCATAAATACTATTGAGTGATGCTTTATTAGATTCTTTATGACATATTTTTTTAAATATCATTTTTTCCACAAGTTTTAATTATTCTTAATAAAAAATACTATTAAAAATTAAATATTTTTTGAGTCAAATGTTAAAAGTCAAAGTTTGCATTTTAAAATGGAGCAGGTGGGTATATGTACTTATAATGTACTCCGTATAACATTTAAATTTAAAAAATACATAATTTAATTAACTTAAAAAGTAAACTAGTTTTTCTTTTAGGCAAAGTGTTGGGAAAAATCATCTTTCTATATGCTTATGGAAAGACAGGGTTGAATTAGAATTATTAAAAAGTAAAAAAATTTAGTTGCAATAGTAAAATTTTATTATACAATGTGTAGTAGTTTTAAGTTTATGACCCGAATAATGCAATCTAAATTTTTTATCTTGATTTCTACTAGTTTGCAGTTTAAACCTTGGTATTTCCATTACTTAAGAAAATATTGTTTTTCCAGAGAGGGCGTACGTCCACCACTACCACTACAAAAAAATAATTCTAGTAGTGATATTTATTTTGGAGATTTATGATGTTTAGAAAATCCCAGAATGAAGAGAAGGTTGGTCGGTTTCGATGATTTCAATTTTCTTTGCTTCGATTTAGCATGAATTCTGACGTTGGACTGTTTTCTTTGTCGCCGTTAGGGTCGCCCTCGAGCTCATTCCGCCCGTCCCGGAAGAAATGCTACTTGGAGACCGGCAAGTGGGAAGCACGTGCCGACTGGAGCTGTGCGTGATGGTCATGCACCTCCCTTTCAGCGGCGCGTTAGTTGTACGTGCCACCACCGGAGCTCTTGTTCTGGCGGAATCCGGCTGGGATTATTTTTTTGGTATATTTTTTAATGGTATTTCATTGTATGAACGGCGGAATTTTCTGCATATAAAATTTTGAAATATACTGTATTTATGGTATGAAATGCATGGGTAATTTTCTGTTTTGTCACATGATAAATGATTTTTTTGTAAAAATATATTGTACGAAGATACAAAAAAAAATTGGAGACATTTGTGAAATGTAGTGTTTATTTATGGGATGAAAGGCACTCCATATTTTTTTCAGGTTTGGAAAATGAAATATTTTTTGAAGTTAATATTGTTTGTAGACCGGGAAAGGTTGCGCAGAAATTTGTTAATTACATTGTATATAAGCTATGATATAGGTTTGGAATGGTATTTTTGCATGGGAAAAATTATTTTTTCGCTACCCCATGTAGTATGAAATATTGAAGGAAAACAGATTCGAGGTTTAAGAAAAATCTATTCAAAATCTTGTGCTCTTGTTACTGGAAATTATTTGAATTTGGTTTTAGTTATTAAGGTCCAAGTATAAGACTTGTGTTATCCAGAATGACATCTTGGTTTCAAAATCTATGAAGTGACGAGGTTGAAAGTTAA
>JAULKM010100542.1:0-10468 GCA_032355605.1 Rubia tinctorum
CCCCCCCCCCCCCCCCTGGACCCCCAGGCCAGGGTGCGCTCCGCCCCCCCTGGACCCCCCGACTCGCTGACCGGGCCGTGAGACCCCGTACCAACCTGTCGAAGCGGCTAATAGGTATTCAAGGCATGCCAACAAATTGGATTCATGGCACCTATAAGCTTGTTGAGGAAGGTCAGGTCACAAATTTTCAGGTAAAATTCGCTTCGGAACTGAGTTAGGGCAATTGAATTGATGGATAATTCATGGATGGATATGGGTCAATTTTATACGTGGGCCCAATATATAGATTTTTGTTGGCCTGATTAGTCATTAGTCTTCCTAATATCTACACTGAATTTAAAATGCATCAAATCTAAATTAAAAAATCAAAATCATCAAATCAGTGCATTCACACCCCCGAGTTTTGTTTAGTACACATATACACCAAAAAAATTGAAAGTGTACATATATACTCCCCCCTCCCCCCTCCCATGTTTTTTGAAAGTGCACATATACCTCTATAGCCGGAGACCGGCTTTGAAAAACGGATGGGTATATGTGCACTAAAAAGGAACTAGAGTGCATGAATGCACACACTAGTGGAGGATGCCTTATTAAAGGTGCCTAATCAAAGGCGGATCCGTATTTTTTTTCCAAGAACTGCCTTCTTAGGGATGTTTCGAGCTGGGAACTCCTTGATTTTGAACCCACCAATTTTTTCGAAGGTGGTTCATCACATTTTTAAGGCGGTTTTTAACCAACTGCCTTTAATTGACGATGTTTGAAGGCGATTAATTATGAACCGCCTTTAATTAACCGCTTTCAAAGCGATTAAGGATTGACAACCGATAACTTTAGTTACGTATACTAACGGTGTATAAATTTGATATTTAGAAGAAAAAAAATTGATTCAAGGAATCTTATAATATCTCACATGATGATATTGGTCCCTACATACTAATTGGAATTTATGAACAAACGTGTATTGAGAAAGTTAACCAAAAAGTGTGCTGAGACGGGTGGGGTGGAGGGAGTAAAAAATTGACTATAAATTATTAAATCAACATAGAAACTAACATAAACATACATACATATGTACATACATACATATATATAAAAAATACACACCCTTATTTTTACACCAATTTTTACACCAAATCCTAATCATCAATCTAATCAAATCTCATGGTTGAGATTATTTTACTAAAAATAGATTTGATGACTGAGTGAGACTAAATTAGATGGATGGTTAGGATTTGGTGTAAAAATAAGGGTGTGCATTGAACATTTCCCCATATATATATATACACACACACATGATGTTATCTTCAATCATCCAAAATTAATAAAATTAAGCATAAGCACCCAATCAACCGATGTGAAGATAACATCCTAATTAATATTACTTTTTGTTTAATTATTTTACGTTCACCGTGTAGAATCATCACTTTATTGTGCTCTCATCATGTGATTGTGAACATTTTAGTTTGAACGCTTTACTCATTTATTCAAATTTAATAGTAACAGCTTCAATTTGGATTTCAAATTTTAATAAAAATAATGTAATTTTAATTTTTCACTCGAACTCAGTGTCAAACATGACTTAGATTTTTATATAAGAATTCATTGTGATCGAGCACTTTTTTACTTCTTTTTAGCTTAAGAATCCATGGATTAGGTTATAATCGTAACAATCAATTCCTTGTTACATACCTAGATACTTGATGATTAGTAAACGAGAAATTCCACGTTCACATTATGTATAGATGTACAATAGGCAACACCGATTTTTCTTTTCTGTATTATTTATAGGATTCTTTAAATCATAATTAGTCTCTACCACTATAAGTACAAACAATTCTCATATAGCCTTTAAAATTTGAAGTAATTCAATAGTATCTTTGGATTAAATACTTATGTTTTCATTGTTGTCAGCGTGCAATGAATTGTATTACTAAGGGAAGAGAAACCCTTAAAGTTTTATGTATTGGCCCATATAATTAAACAAAGGGAGTTCATAAAAGGCGGTTCTGCAATGCAACGGCCTATAATAAGGATCAGACTTCCCTTAAAATGAAGGGGGCAAAATTGATCAGTTCCAATTTAGAATCACCTATGAAGGCGGTTCTTAAAATATTCAAAGGAACCACTTTTGATTGTTACCTTTAATAGAGACATCTGCACTAGTGGTATTAATATTTCAATCATCAAAAATTAATAAAATTAAGGATAACAATCCAATCTACCAAAGTGAAGATAACATCATAATTAATATTACTTATACTTTTAATTATCGTGCGTTCACCAGGTATCAAAATCATTTTATAGTGCACTCATCATGCGATTGTGAACATTTTAGTTTGATCTTTTTCTTCATTCATTAGAATTTAGAAGTATCAGCTTGAATTTGGATTTCAAATTTTGGTTCAAAAAAGTATACTATAATTTTGAATTTTCACTTGAAATCAGTATCAAACATAACTGGAGAATTGAATATAAGAATTCATTGTGATCGAGTACTTTTGTACTTCTCCTTTTTATCTTGAGAATCAAAGCATTAGTTAATCGTCATAAGAATTAGTTCCAAGCACTTTTTTACTTCTTTTTATCTTGAGAATCAAAGCATTAGTTAATCGTCATAAGAATCAGTTCCAAGTTACATATCTAGTAAAAGAGACTTGATGATAAAAAACAGAGAAATTCCATGTTCACATTCTGCATAGAGTTACTATATGCAACACTAGTTTTTCTTTTCTGCATTATTTATCAGATTTCTTGCATTATGATTAGTATGTACCTCTGTAAGTACAAAATTTTCCCTTATAGTCTTCAAAAGTTGGATTTGTTCAAAATATTGTAATAGGATTATTTAGTTATGTTTTCATCGGGTTCAGCGTGCATTCAATTGTATTACTAAGGGAAGAGAAACCTCAAAAAAAATTTGTATTGGGCATTCAACAAGGGGAGCTCAATAAATGCGATGCTACAATAGAATCACCTATAATAAGGATCAGACCGCCTTTAAAATGAATCAGGCCAAAATTGATTGGTTCCAATTAAGAATCACCTACGAATGCTATTCTTAAAAAAATCTAATGAACCCCCCTTGATTACTTTTTATAGAGACACCTACAATAGTGGTAATAATATTTCAGCCATCCAAAATTAATAACGAGAAGGATGACAATCCAACCTACCAAAATGAAGATAACATCATAATTAATATTTCTTATACATTTAATTATTATTCGTTTATCGGGCGGCAACTCCACTATATTGTGTGATCATCCTGCGATTGTGAACATTTTATTTATATCTCTTTCTTCATTCATCATAATTTAGAATTATCAGCTTATATTTGGATTTCAAATTTCGGTTCAAAAAAGAATATAAGTTTGATTTTTCACTCGAAATCAATCTAAAACATGACTGGAGAATTGTATATAAGAATTCACTGTGATCAAGAACTTTTTTACTTCTTCTTTTTATCTTGAGAATCAAAGCATCGGTTGATCTTCATAATAATCAGTTTCAAGTTACATATCTAGTAAAAAGAGACTTGATGATTAAAAAAAGAGAAATTCCATGTTCACATTTTGCATAGAGGTACTATATGCAACACTAGTTTTTTTTCTTTTCTGCATTATTTATAGGGTTCCTTGAATCATGATTAATATGTACCTTTATAAGTAAAAAAAATTCATATAGCCTTCAAAACTTGAAGTTGTTCAATAGAATCATAGGATTATTTATATAGGTTTTGCAACGTTTTCAGCGTTAATTGAATAGAATTACTATGGGAGGAGAAGCCCTAAAAATTTTATGTATGTAGCCATATAATTCAACAAGGGGAGCTCATTAATGGTGGTACTACAACAAAATCACCTATAATAAGGATCAGACCGCCTTTAAAATGAAGCGGGCTGAAATTGATCAGTTCCAATACAGAATCACCTACGAAAGCGATTCTTTAAAAAAGAACAAGGGAACTGTCTTTTATTGTTACCTTTAACGGAGACATCTATAGTAGTGGTAAAAATATTACAATAATCCAAAATTAATAACATTAAGGATAACAATCCAATCTACCGATATGAAGATAACATCATAATTGATATTACTTACACGTTTAATTATTGTGCGTTCACCGGGCGGCAATCTGATTGTGAACATTTTTGTTTTATCTCTTTCTTCATTCATTAGGATTTAGAAGTATCAGCATAAACTTGGATTTCAAATTCCAGTTCAAAAAGAATATAATTTTAATTTTTCACTCGAAATCAATCGTAAACATGATTGGAAAATCAAAGCATTGTATATAAGAATTCATTCTGATGAAGTACTTTTTTATTTCTTCTTTTTATCTTTAGAATCAAAGCATTAGTTGATTGTCATAAGTATCAGTTCTAAGTTACATACCTAGTAAAAAGAGACTTGATGATAATAAAAGAGAAATTCCATAATCATATTTTGCATACAGATACTATTAGCAACACTAGTTTTTGTTTTTTGCATGGATCCCTTGCATCATGATTAGTGTGTACCTCTATAAGTACAAAATTTTCTCATATAGTCTTGAAAGTTCTAAGTTGTTCAATAGTTTCGTAGGATTTATTACTTAAGTTTTCATCGTGTTCAGAGAGCATTGAATTTTAATACTAAGGGAAGAGAAACCCTAAAATTTTATGTATTATTCCATATAATTCAACAAAAGGAGCTCATTAAAATTGCCTATAATAAGGATCATAACGCCTTTAAAATGAAGCAGGCCAAAATTGATCGATTCCAATTCAGAATCACCTACGAATGCGATTCTTAAGAAAACAAGGGATTTGCCTTTGATTATTACCTTTAATAGAGACATCTGAAGTAGTGGTAACGATATTTCAATCACCCAAAATTAATAAAATTAAGGATGACAATCCAACCTACCAAAGTGAAGATAACATCATAATTAATATTACTTATATGTTTAATAATTGTGTGTTCACCGGATGGCAACATCACTTTATTTTGTACTCATCGTGCGATTGTGAACATTTTTTATTATCTCTTTCTTCATTCATTAGCATTTAGAAGTATCACCTTCAATTTGGATTTAAAATTTCGATTAAAAAATAACATAATTTTGTTTTTTCACTATGAATAATTCTTAAACATGACTGGAGAATTGTATATGAGAATTCATTGTGATCAAATACTTTTTTTACTTCTTCTTTTTAGCTTGAGAATCCAAGCATTAGTTGATAATCATAAGAATCAGTTCCAAGTTACATATCTAGTTAAAATAGACTTGATGATAATAAACAGAAGTTCCATGTTCATATTCTGCATAGGGGTACTATATGCAACCCTAGTTTTTATTTTCTGCATTATTTATAGGATTCCTTGCATCATGATTAGTATGTACCCTATAAGTACAAAATTTTCTCATATTGTCTTCAAAAGTTAAATAGTTCAATATTTTCACAGGATTATTTACTTACGTTTTCATCGTTTTCAGCGTACATTGAATTGTATTACTAAGGGAAGAGAAGCCCCAAAAGTTTCATGTATTGGGCCATATAATTCAAAAAGAGGAGATCATTAAAGGCGGTTCTACAATAAAACCGCCCATAATAAGGATCAAATCGTTTTTAAAATGAAGCGTGTCGAAATTGATTGGTTCCATAAAAAACAAGGAAACTGCCTTTGATTGTTACCTTGAATAGAAACATCTATAGTAGTGGTAACAATATTTCAGTCATCCAAAATTAATAACATAAGGATAACAACCCAATCTACCGATGTGAAAGTAACATCATAATTAATATTACTATACGTTTAATTTTTTTGCATTCACTGGGTGGCAACATCACTTTATTGTTCACTCATTGTGCGATTGTGAATATTTTAGTTTGATCTATTTCTCAATTCATTAGAATTAAGAAGTATCAGATTAAATTTAGATTTTAAGTTTCGGTTCAAAAAAGAATATAATTTTGATTTTTCACTCGAAATCAGTCTCAAACAAGACTGGAGAATTGTATATAAGAATTCATTGTGATCAAGCACTTTTTACTTCTTCTTTTTAACTTGAGAATCCAAGCATTAGCTGATCGTCATAAGAATCAGTTCCAAGTTACACATATAGTAAAAAGAGACTTGAGGATAATAAAAGATAAATTCCATGTTCACATTCTGCATAGAGGTACGATATGCAACACTAGTTTTTCTTTTCTGTATTATTTATAGGATTCCTTGCATCATGATTAGTATGTACCTCTACAAGTACAAAATTTTATCATACAGTCTTCAAAACTTGAAGTTGTTCAATAGTATCATAGGATTATTTACTTATGCATTCATCGTTTTAAGCGTGCATTGAATTGTATAACTAAGGGAAGAGAAACCCTAAACGTTTTATCTATTGGGCCATATAATTCAACAAGGGGAGATCATTAAAGGAAGTAATACAATAGAACCGCCTATATAAGAATCAGATCTCCTTTAAAATGAAGCAGACCAAAATTGAACTGTTCCAATTTAGAATCACAAGGGAGAAAATTCTTTAAAAACCCAAGGGAACCACTTTTGATTATTCCCTTTAATAGAGACTTCTACATTAGTGGTAACGATTTTTAATTCAATCATCCAAAATTAATAACATTAAGGATAACAACCCAATCTACGATGTGAAGATAACATTATAATTAATATTACTTATATGATTAATTATTGTGCGTTCACCAGGTGGCAACATCACTTTATCGTTCGCTCATCGTGCGATTGTGACAATTTTAGTTTGATCCCCTTATTCATTCATTAGAATTTAGAAGTATCAGCTTAAATTTAGATTTTGAATTTTGGTTCAAAAAAATTATAATTTTTACACTCGAAATCAGTCTCTAACTTATAATGTGGATAAAATTAGAATGTGGATAAATTAGAATTTTCTCTCCAGCAATATGGGCAAAAAAAGGTGCGAAAGTGTGTGTACTTCCAAATCTCATCTTCGAATCTGACCGGTGAATCATCAGAGTGCCGCCATGGGCAAGTCAGGTGCTAAGAGAGGGAGGAGGAAAGGCACTACGCAGCTGGTGAGGGATGATACTGTCGAGAAAGAAAAGATGGGAAAGAAAGAGATAGCTCAAAAAATTGAAGATTTGACAATCATTAGTACAATGATGAAAGAATCGGTGAAGAGTGCTGGTAAAGATGCCCAACTGATGCCAAATCTGGAGGTTAAGGATTTTCTTTTAACAAGTAAAAAACTTTCGTGGAGTGATAAGGTGGAGGAAGATGAAAAACAAAACTGGGCTTCTTTGTTCGATTCAAAACAAGATTTGAGGAAGTATGATACTGTGACAATTGATGGTATGGAATTGGGTGAAATCTCAATGGAAGATGTTGAAGAAGAAGTGTAGAACTCTCGGTTGCAAAGAAGGCTTCTTTCACAGAGTTTGGGGGGGAAATAGAAAGAACCTGGCAGCTCCAAAGAGGTATTTTCATGCTTAAATTTGTTTCCAAGCAAACATGTGATGAAATTGTTGAAAATGGTATGATTAGCTTTGATGGTAAACCTGTGTTTGTGAAATTGTGGGAGAAAGATATGGATCTTAGTGAACCTGTATCTGTTCCAGTATGGATTCAATTACCTGGCCTGCCCTAGAATATTGGAAACCTAGAACTATAAACAAAATTTTTTTCTATAGGCAAACCAATATGTTTAGACAGAGCAACAGCAGAAAAAGAGAGGCTGTCATATGCCAGACTGCAGATTGAAATGGAGATTAAGGATTATGTGCCTGATAAAATTCTCTACATTAATGAGAGTAAAGTCATAGTACAACAAAAGGTTGTGTTCGAGTGGAAACCAGTGATATGTGATTCATGTAAAATGTATGGCCATCAATCAGCTGAGTGCAGGAATGCTGAGGAGAAGAAAAACAAAGTGGGCAAAGATGTCTATATCCCAGTGAGAAAAACTCCAGTTGTTGTGAATGATGAAAGAACTATGTAGCTACTAAGACCTCAGGGGTTGATCAGAAACTGAAAGGAAAAGTAGTTGAAAAGGAGAAGCATACTGAACTGGCTGAAATCAGTGATATGCAAAAGGGAAGGAATGCGGATGTAAGAGGTGAGAAACACTATGTGACTGAAGATAAACCTCCAGATAAATGAGTATTGATGCCTGGAATATTATGGGTTTTAATAAGAAAGCAAAGCACAATGAAGTTAGAAGGTTTATCCTGAAGAACCAAATTGGGCTGCTTGGTATTTTAGAAACAAAAAATCAAACAAGAAAATGAAAAAGAAACATGGAGAAGATTGGGGATTGGATATAATCTCACAAAAATAGCTCAGTTGATATAAGGGGGAGAATATGGGTGATTTGGAGACCTGATTGGTTTCAGATATTTGTTTTGAATTACAGTGAGCAATTGGTGGATTTAAGCTGCTGTAAACTTGATGATGGCAAGAAATTCTACTGCACAATTGTGTATGGCTTTAATTCAGGCTCAAACAGAACAGCTATGTGGGAGTATCTTAAGTCTAAGGGAAACATGGATCAGCCCTGGATAATCCTAGGGGACTTTAATACACCACTCAAACCAGATGACAGAGAAGGGGGGAATCCAGTGGATGAAAAAGAAACAGAAGATTTTATAGCCACAGTAGAAGACCTGGAGTTGGAAGAAATAAGAACTATTGGGGCTAAATATACCTGGAGTAACAGAAGAGAAGGTGATGAAAGAATATTCAGTAGGATTGACAGATGCATGATCAGTAGAATGTGGATGACCAATTTTCAGGATGCTATTTGCTTAGTCCAGAATGAACTCTGCTCAGATCATTTCCCATTGAAGGTACTACTTAGCTCAGAAAAGAAAGTGGAAGCAAGGCCATTCAGATTCTTTAACATGTGGTGCAGATCTGAAGTATTTTTGAAGCTGGTAAGTAGCATGTGGAAGCTGAACAAAGTAAAAAACCTCTTTGACGTTGCTAAAGCTCTGAAAGTACTAGAGAAGCCTTTAAGAAGGTTAAACAGAAGGGAGTTTGATGACATTTCTGGGCATACTGAGATGGCACTGAAAAAGTAGGATGAAGTCATGACAAGACTGAATGAAAATCCAGGAGAAAAAGAACTACAGCAATTGGAGTTAACAGCAAGGAAAAATCTGAAGAATTGAAGGAGGCAGAATACAACTTTATTCAATAGAAATCTAAGATTCAATGGATGCTGGAAGGTGATAGGCCCACAAATCTGTTGTACAGTTCTCTAAAAAAGAGACAGTATGAAAATAGAATTGATGCACTAGAATGGAACAACAAGTTGATTTTTGATCATGTTGAAATTGGAAGCTGTCTGGTGGAACACTTCAAGGCTCATCTAGGGGTGAATGTACCAGTCATAAAGTTAGACAAATAAGTGGTGAAATATGACAAGACTCTGAGTTTGAAGTAGCAGGTAAGATTGATCAGAAAAGTGGAAGAAGAGGAGATTCTGAAGGCTTTGAAGAGCATAGACAAGACAAAAAGCCATGGGAAAGATGGCTATACAAGTGCCTTCTTCAAATAAGCATGGAATATCATTGGGATAGACCTGGTTATTTCCATCAAATTGTTTTTGTGGATGGGAAACTGCCTGAAGTATTTAGGAATGCTGTTATCACATTAATACCAAAATGTGATCATCCAAAAACCTGCTGACTACAGGCCTATAGCTTGCTGCTCTGTGGTGTATAAGATTATAACAAAAATCCTATGTGCCAGAATAGGTGAAATTCTTCCAGGCTTAATCAACAACAATCAAATTGCATTTATCAAGGGCAGACAAGTGCCTCATAATATTCTGCTGGCTCAGGAGCTTTTACATAGATATGGGGTTAGAACTTTGAGGCCTAGTTGTGTTGCTCAAATAGACCTTAGTAAGGCATTTGACAGCATAAGCTGAAGGTTTATGGTTGAATGCCTGAAAGAACTCCACTTTCTAGAGCAAATGATATAGTGGATTAAATGCAGCTCTATGACATCAGAGCTGTGTATCTCTTACAATGGCAGGTTTACAAGGTCTTTTGAAGCAAAACGAGGAGTTAAGCAAGGGGATCCAATCTCACCCTTGCTTTTTGTGATCAGTATTGAGTATTTTACCAGGCTCATGATGAAACAGCTACAAGAGCAGAGAATTGACTTCCACCAAAAGTGCAGAAAGGCTAAGGTATATACCCTATTATTTGCAGATGATTTACTGTTGTTCTTTGCTGCAAATAAGAATAGTATGAATGGAGTTAAGGAGGTGTTGATTAACTTTAAAAATACCACTGGGCTGATAACCAATAACAGTAAGTCAAAAGTTTATTTCTCCAAGATGGAGGAAGCTGAAATGAAGGAATTGGCTGATGAGCTGAATATGTCAAAAGGAGAATTTTCCATGAAGTACCTTGGCCTTCCTCTTTCCACTGTGAAATGGAGCAAAACTGATTGTGAGGGGTTGATAGAAAAATTC
>JAULKM010100543.1:0-10468 GCA_032355605.1 Rubia tinctorum
TTAGTGACGAAATTCTGACATTTGGTGACTATAATCAGTCTGTCACTAAAGGCCTTTTTTCTTGTAGTGAATGTGTTGCATGAATCTTCAAGATGTTTCCTCGACTACCACAATAGGTTGGGAGTGACCGAATGGTGCTGCTGTCATCTTCCGATATACATTTGAGAGGTTATCTAACATATAAAAAAATGTGGATTTACTAAGTAAGAATTTCATGTAACATAACCTAGTCGTGAAAATATTATATAGTGTAAAACAGTGCTTTTATAATCATACTTACTTCACGTAAGTGCTAATATAACCTTTTGATAAATGAAAGTGAAAATATAACCCTAGATAGTTGATGTATGTGCAATTGTACCCATTCGGCTGATTTTGGTCAAAATTTGATAAAATAACTATTCTACTTTTAAAAATGGAAAAGGAAGGAAATTACTTTCTTCTCCCCAAAACCCTTGTCCCCCGTTTCTTCTCCTCCAAAGGCACTTTAGCGCCTAGCAGCTCCGCCATTTTCGTCGGCGTCTCTTCTTTAAGCATCGCCGCCAGCACCAATTAAAGGCCACCAAAGCAGAGCACGACACCACAAAATATCGCAAAGCCATACAAAGTTACCTGAACCAAGACTCTTTCTTTATTGCCAAGCTCTCGCGGTGGATCTCGAGCGGGCTCGCGGTGGTGGCAGCACCTGGAGCATGATTTCGTCGGAGAATGAGGCTTGAAGTGGGTTCGCAAGTTAGAGTTTCACAGAGGGGCTGAGGCTGGGGCTGGGATAGTGGCGGCGGCGGATGGGGTGAAAGTGGCGGGTTCGCAGGTTAGTCACAACGAGGTTGGGGCTATGGGTGGGGTGGTGGTTGCTGGTTCGCAGGTTAGGGTTTCACGGTGGAGCTAGCTAGTTAGGGGTGGTAGAGGTTGTGGTGTTAATGGTTGGTTGGCGATGGAAGTGGTGGTGAGGGGTGGTGTTGGTGGTTGGCTGGCGATGGAAGTGGTGGTTAAGGAGGTGGTGGTGGCGGCAGCCAGGCGGGTGGTGGTGGTGGCTGGCTGGAGGTGGTGAGGGAAAAAATGTCCTAATGCTTATAATTTTAAGTTAAAGGACATTTTAGTCATTTTATATGTTGCTAACGCCAGTCAATGCCGGAAATAGTTTATTAGGGTTATATAGGCACTTATGTTAACTAGTTATGGTTGTTTTTGCACTAAAAATTATCTGAGAGTTATATTGATATTTAGTCGAGTAGGTAGGGTTATATTGGTATATATCCCATGTAATAATATGGCCAAATGAATAGCTAGCATACCTCATCAGGATCGTCTTCGACAATTTGGAGGCGTTGTGCTAATTATTAAAATGAGGCCATAAATAAATTTATGAAGGCAGGAAGGCAGCATCAACTTTAGCTAACCGACCATTGGACGACGGTTTCAAACAGCTATCCATGAAACAACGAGGGCATGGCGGTCGCCCAAGCAGTGTGTTTCAGCCATAACCGCAAAGCTGATATGCGCCATATTCTAAATATCAACCGTCGTAGTATATTTTGATAGAAGACGTGTCATTAGTTTAAGTTCCAGTTTGGGCTCATGACTCGGTAATCAGTATGCAGCTAGAACTGTATACCCACAGTTTCCAATATCGAACATACATTCGGATCATCTATAAAAAAATTAGTTATTTTTTTATATTTTGAATGAAAAAGCATGCATTCGATAAAGTTTAGCCCCTATAAGCACAAATACTTGTTCCTTCTCCGAACCAAAATCATTCTTATAACAATATTGTTTAATACTCCCTCTGTCCCAGCCTAAATTTCCTATCAATCATTATCATGTTGTTCAAGAAATATATTTGACTGTTAATATGGTTACCTACATACAATAATGACGAATAAAACGTTGATATTTTGAAAATACTTGTTATGGAAATTCAATAATATCACATACGATGATATTGTTGCTCATATATCTACTCAAATGTGCGGTCAAATTTTGATAGAGGACAGTGCCAAAAAAATTAAGTGGGTGATTTGGATGGGACAGAGGGAGTACTCATAAACAAAGTCAAAAGTAATTTCTATAACTGTATTTAAGCCCGAATGAAATTAAAAAAAATGAACTTCTAGTATTGGATCTGAACTTAACAAAATCAATGGAAAAAAATTAGTTTTAATGGATATGTGGATAAAGGCATCTTCCAACGTGTTATGTGAATTTTCATGATGTTTCCTTAACTTCCACAACAGATTGGGAGTGACAAAATGGTGCCACCATCATCTCTAATATATGTTTGAGAGGTCATCTAACATATAAACAAACATGTGGATTTACTACAACGTAAATGTAATAATATGGCCAAATGAAGGTTATGTTATACATGACCCTGTATCTCGCATTCCATTCAGAGTGTATTGTCAAACTTCCATGGTACCAAATCCAAACTATGGTTCCGTCCATCGTGGATTCCATTATTAATCTTTTTATTTGCTACTCCCTTAGACCCAACCCTTTATGCAGAAAGGGGATATTTATGGCCAACCTATCAATCCATCTCAGTCTAGTGGCCACTGTATTGTGTAAAAATACCATGATGGCCTTGGTTAATAAGGGAAATGTTTCCCCCATTTTTATTAATATTGGATGGTAATACCGCCCAAAAAAACCTGCATGTTTACATTTACAGCCATTGTTCATCCAAACAGCATGAACAATAAAAGTTCAAAAGATTACAAGTCTAAAAATTTGCTGCTTCTAAAAAACCTAGAAACCAACACAAAGAACATAAAATATCTTCTCTTCTCTAGTTCCTAAAACCCCAAAAATCAACAAGAACATGTGATTTTTTGGTTAGGGAACCCTCAAATTCGGGTTTTGCACATCATTGAGCCCTCCAAGGCATCCCAAAGGAGCTGGTTGCTCCTCTGAATTTTGCATCTTCATTTTCATCCCTAGGGATTTTTTCCATGTGGGAACAATATCCTGGTCAAGAACTTGAACAATGAGGAGAGGCAGTATCTGGGTCCGTTTTTTAGCATCATCAAAATGGGAAGATCAAGCATTCTAAGTGAGTCGTGGCAGCAACATTATTCAGCTATTCAATAAGAACAATGAGCACCATATGGTCTCATGCTAGAGCATAACCTGCATCCGGAATCCTACTGTACTTCCTTCATAAAAGGGAAGGCCATGATGAACACAACATGATCACTATTGATTTTAAGGCAATAAAAGCCTTGCCTGCCAATTCATGAAGAATTAAAAAAGGAACAACATGAGGTCTACAAATAGGGAAGAGCAGCGTACAAAGAGTTGTAGCATCCAAGACAGTAAAAATCCATACCAGTAATATTAAACCAGCGTTGACAACATGCAATAAAATATCCAGGATGGTTTTTTGCTTGTCTATATTAGATGTCCAACTACAATTTAGACCCATGGATCATGTAATATACATAGATGAGAATTTTTTTTCTAAGCCAATCGACAGTGAGGTGCTTTTCCGCAAACATAAATCGCACATTTCCAAATTAATGTTTACTTGTGCTGTGAGCAGACCAATATTTGGCGAGGATGGGCAGGTACTGTTTGATGGAAAGATAGAGATTTTCCCTTTTTAAGATCAAATCGCAATTAACCACAACAAAAATAGAGTTGCATGTACCATAGAGAGTGTGTCGGTACCAAGAATAAGAAGGGGCGAGACAAGGGGAAAAAATCTTTCAAGAAGTTATATCGGAATTCAAATCAAAGTGGCCACATAACAAGCACACAACAATACAACCCCACACCACATATCAAGAATAATGACCCACTTTTTCAAGTTGTAACACATTCTGAGGGATTAAACATTAATTTGTAAGCCAACCTTCAAACACTTTAGATCTTAACATATTTGATCTTGTTTTTTTTTAACTCCATACAAGCTTTATGACAAGAACAAGCATTAATTGATGTGGTTGAGCCACTAGAGGTAGTGCATAGTGAGGGAAGAAGAATCAACTTTAAACAAGGTATTCATCACGCATCAAGCAACTATGTGCGAAATCATCAAAGCTAAAGGTGCTAACAACTACAAGCTAACTCACATGAATAAGGGCAAGTTGATCAGGGAAGGTACTTTACCCATATATGTTCATGCAAGCATAGATCACCTTATTCAAGTAGGACAAACAGAAGAATTGCTACCACGTATGCATGCATTAGGGCATCAACCATAAAGGGATGTAAGAACATATTGTTGGGGGTTGGCTTAAGGAAAATTTTGCAAGCCTTGGACATTTCACTTTTGGTGTGAATGAAATGTTCCTACCTAACCCCGGTTAAATGTAAGGTTGAAATGTCATTTAACCATTTTCAGGAAGTTGTAATCAGTTTCATGACAAGTTTAGTTTTATTAATCATGTTTTAGTGTCACATGTTGCAGCCACATAAATGATCAAACATGTCCAAACATAACAAGACAACCAGTATACAATGCATTTCTCACAATCTCAGCAACAAATTCAGTTGCAACCATTACATAATGTATTTTTCACAATCTCAGCAACAAATTCACTTGCAACCATTACAAAATGCACAAAGAATATAGTAACACAACAAACACGTAAACAACAAGCTTTAATGGATTACAAGTGCACATATTTTTATGCACATTCATGTGCATGTCAAGGTTAACTACTTCTTGCTTGCAGTTATGTCTATCGTATCCCATCATCAGACCAACAACTGGCATGCAAATACATATCAACAGTAGGTAATCACAACTAAATAGCATACATAGCATGCTGCAACAATAACAAAAGCAACCAACAACAAGTACACCAGCAACTAGCATGTAGCAAATACATTGCATACACAGTATGCAACAATAAATACATAGCAACATCAGGTCATCAAAGAATAAAATAAAATAATTTAGCTGTGGATTACTAAAAAGGACTCTTAAATTCAGTTATAATATTTTGATGCTAACAATTTAGTTTGAGTTTCAAGTTAAGCTTCAATTTCAGTATCAGATTCGGGTCAGTTTCAACTATAGAACATACAGTTGTGATTAAACATAAACTAGAGAGCATACAACAAATGAAGACCAACCGCAGGGCTTTAGAGAGTAAAATCATCCAATATAACTCATGTGATGCAAACAGTTTAAGTTAACTTTCAAGATAAGCTTTAGTTTCAGGTTCAGTTTTCAGATAAATGCTAGCAAGTGATATGAACAACCAGTTACAAACCACTCAGATTTCATGTGCACAAAGAAAATGGTCTTAACATACATATACCCCATTAATGAATCTTTAATGTCAACATAATAACACATGAACCATTACTACAGTCGAAGGCTGAATATCACGCAACCATAGACAAAATACAGTACTCAAAGATTAGGCACAACCAGTTCATCATAGCCATAAACAATAAACAATACCCACAGAATAGGCCAAACTATTTCACCACAACCATAGACAACATACAATGCTCACAGAATAGGCACAACCAGTTCATCACAACCATAAACAATATACAATATCACTAATAAAAAAAATCCCCTCATATGTACAAACACAGAGGCACAACCAGAACATCTCAAACAAAATTATATTGGCACCAACATGTCATCAAAACTATAGCATTACATGCACCAACAGACTAGCACAATAAAAGAGAAGAGTTCCAGGAAGGATGTCACCTTATTTGTCGATTTTCATTTTTCTTTAGAATTTGAAATTGAAATCCCACCAGGATGGAAGATTTTTTTAAAAATATTTTTTGTCCTTTTCATGTGAGGTAAGCATGACCAAGAACTTTTTCATTGTAAAACCAAGAATACAACAGTCAAGTTTGAGTAAATTCAGCAAACATAAAAGAAGATAATAACCTGCACCAAAAACAACCAACATAAGGGAAGATATACTTAAAGCATTTTGAAAATTTTATCGAATCAGAAGAAACAAGTGAAGGAACTTTATCTTTGCAAAAATTATTCACCACGAGACTGTAACTTTTTACGAGCTCTTTCAGCCTTACGGATCGACCAAAGGCCAGACATTAACAAATAAAGCACATAGTTTGTTCACTTGGAGGTGTTGTCTGGGCAGCTTTCTTCAGCACCAGCTTGGTCACCATTTACCAGCTTGCCGGAAGGAAAATCCTCATGGCTATGAAGGGTTGTCCGCCAAATCTTGGAGGCAACTCCACTCACGGTGGTGGTAACATTATCTACGACCACCACATTGCCGGAAACACCCTTGGAGGTGTAATGCAGCGCGTTTGCTGGTAAGAAGGCAAGGATAACCCTCGCCATCACTAAGGTTGACCGTATCTGGGCTGCGGGGTTAGAAAAAGTCACTGGCACAGGGGGTTCTTCATCACCGATGTCAAACCTCCATTGTGAGGTGGCATCATCCGCCAAGGCATCAGGGATGAATTCGAAGGGACTAAAAGTGTCCAACACATAGCAATTAGAACAACCACGACAATATTGGCCGAAGGAGGATTTTATTGAAGCTATGGAAACGAATTTGGCTGGAGTGAAGGAGCCAAAATTGCAGAGAATGAAGAGGGAGAAAACTTCAGATCTACGGTGTCAAGAGAGAAGAGAGTTTAGGGTTTAGCCCAAATACCATGTTTTTCAAATATAATAAAATAATGAAATCATATGGAAAATAGAGGAATAAAATGTCAAGTTCTAAAATGAGATCCTCCATTTACTCTACCTTACACAAGTTAACAAATAAACCTTCAGAACGACCTTTTCTTGATATCTAAAACCTTGAGATATGAATGGGGACCTTTGAAATAATTTTGACTATCCTCCCTTATTGTTGAATTCATGCAATCAAAGTGGTAGATTGTTGGGTTGAATGAAAATTGTGTTGGTTTAATGAGCGTTTAAATGGGTTGGAGGGTATATGAGATGGATGGGGTGACCTTGTTAGATTTTGTGGGCAATTGGTGCCACTAAATTGACCATGAATTTCATGTATAACACCATATGATGGTTATTCATGTTGCATCGAGGATGGACCATTTGATGCGACGTCCGAATTTGGAACAAGGAATGTTCCTTGCCTAGGGTTTTGAATGTTTGTGTTCTGAAATCAATTAGCTTTTCGAAAATGACATTGTAAACTAAATCTTTTTGAATGAATTTTTTTTTTCAAATTCAACCATGGGTCCGAGTTCGGAAGTGTGTACGCTAGCTCCTGTATATAGAAACGGAACGCAATGAAAACTCGGGACATGTTTGCTTATGAACGTTCTTCCTTAACTCACAAACTCCTAACATATATAGATTGTTTTTTTTCTTATCACCACATATTCTAGTTTGCACTAACCCGTTTTAATCTTCCAAACTCATAAGTTTCTACCATGAGTCATAATTAAAGAAGGTCTCAACATCCAAGAATACTTCTTCGTCACTTCCTAATCTGCCATGGGAGAAATCTGAGTATGATAAATAAGAAAGGTCACATATCCGCATTCAAAAAAAGACCAGAGCCTGGCCACGAGCATCTACACACCCCACCACAAGCTGATAGTTCTTTAATATGACGGTAAATACATGGTATATAGAATTGCTACACCATAAATGCACGACTATCAAGCCATTGAACCCTATATGTGTCTCTGATTTAAATTTTTAATATACATTAGACCATTTCCAGCATTATTATTTACACAACCTAATAAAAATGGATTCTCCAACCCACCACTATGAAGTAGTTCAGTTCTATGCTAATTTGTGGAAGAATCTTGAAAGCTCTACATTACGAAGGCTAATGGAACATTCCATGTTATAAAATTCACGATAAATGTTATGTTATGGTGCCCCTGGACCGACCTTAGTTTTTTGCGCCCCATCATCTTGGATGACCCTTATGAGATATATTACTATTAATCATGCCTAATAAAATTGATTCTCAACTCATTTTCCCATAAATATGGGTCGTGTTTAGATTTCTAGGATATAGGCCTAACCAAGTTGAAAATATGACTTGTCGGTGTTCAGCGTGAAGCAAGCATGCTTGTAAATCCATAATAAGAAGTCTTATGGTTTTCTATTACATAATGGAAAAAGAAACCTTTCACTTCAGGGTTCATCATATTCTCCTACATGAACAAAGTCATGGGACAATCAAGAAGGAATTCTCTCATGGGTGTTTGATCACTAGGATGATCAAGGAGCAGGGAATCGTGCCCTTATACCTACCATTTTCTTGCGAATACTACAACAAGAAGTGGCTTGACCTCAAGCAACTTGAAGTGGATTTCAGAACCCAACAAGATGAAGGTTATGGTTATGGTTATGGTAAGGGTAGCCATTAGAGATGTGAGGATGGTAGGGATTTGGAGTCTGCTGGTTTGCATCAACAACAACCAGTAAGTCGTACGCTATTTCTATGACACTTTGGTTTGTATTATGAATGTAGTTTGTTGAATTGCATGGTATGCCTTTTCAAGTGGCGACAAAGGGTTCATGAAGAAGTTGAAGAAAATATTTTCCTGCTTCACTAGCCAAATGGAAACCCTTGAGAACGATGTTGAGGAACTGAGGGCCAAACATTATGCTTACCATCGAAGAAAATGGATCGAGATAGAGATAAGTGATGACAATGATGAGTATCAATTTGACTCTATTTCACTAAAGTAAGTTTGCCAATCACCTCTTTCGACTTAATTTGTAACATATTTCGAAATCATTAGTCATAGAAAAATTTAAAAAGAAAAAGGCACTTGGCATGTACGTTGATTGGTTTAGAAAAACAACATCCAAATGTTACATTATCCTACAACCATCAATCTCATCAAATCAAATACACTAAGATTCTAAAATTGTTAATATCAACAGTGTTATTTGGGGTTACATTCTTAAAGGGGTGAAAGGTAAGACGTTAGATCTTCCTCGTCCTTATCATTGCTACTAGATGAGGTAATATGTCTGAATTGAGGCTTCTTATAATCTTCACTTATATCTATCTCGATCCCCTTTCTCCGATGGTAAGCATCATGTTCGACTCATAGTTCCTCAACTTCCCGCTGAAGGGATTCCATTCGGCTAGGGAAGCATGAAAATATTTTCTTCAACTTCTGTATGAAACCTCATGTAGTAGCAATAAAGAGGACGAGGATGAGTACGAGGGCAAGGAAGAGAAAGATCACACGTTGTACCTCTCAGCCCTTTAAGGATTTAACCATTAATAACATTTTAACAATTTTATAAATTTTGTAATGGATACTGTATTTGTTTTGATGATATTGTTGATTATAGGATAATGTAACATTTGGATGCCCTTTTTCTAAACCAAATAACATACATGTCATGTGCCATTTTGTTTACTAAATTTTGTTATGACTGATGATTCTGAAATATGTTACAGAAGAGGTTACATGCAAACTTACTTTGGTGGAGCAGATTCATATTGAGGCTCCCCATCATCTTCACTATCTATATCTCGTTCCCTTTTCTCTGATGGTAAGCATCTTGTTTGGCTCATAGTTACTCAACCTCCTGCTTAAGGGATTCCATTTGGCTGGTGAAGCATGAAAATATTTTCTTCAAATTCTGCATGAACCCTTTATCACCACCTACAATTCAACAAATTACATATATAATACAACTCACAATGTCATAGAAATTGTGTATGACTTACAGGCTTTCGTTGATGACAAAGAACCGGTCTCTGAATCCCTTGCCCTCTTCGCCCCTCTTGCAGCCCCCCCCCCCCCAAACTAACTTCACCCTCATCTTGTTTGTTTCCATATCCACTTTGAGGTGCTTGAGGTCAAGCCAATTTTTGTAGTAGTATTTGAGTGGTAGTGGTTTGTCTACTGATATGATATTCTGCTCCTTGATCATCCTATTGATTAAACACCCATGGAGAAATTCCTTCTTAACTGTCATTGCAGCTTTGTTCATATAGTAGAGAATATGGTGAACCCACGATTGAAATGTTTCTTTTCCATTATATAATAGAAAATTAAATCATAATGCTTCCTATTGTGAGTTTGCAAGCATGGATGGAAGGAAATTCATTCACACCCACTCAAAAATCAATATTTTCTCCATGCTCAACATCGATAAGCCATACTTTTCAAATTTCCCAGGTCTATCTTCTTGAAATATGAAGTACTTATGCCCCATCTCTACAAGACATTGGGCTAGGAATCAATTATACTAGGCCTTGATTTTTGGTGATTATCTCATAAGAACTGTCAGGGATGACTAAGCACAAAAATCCAGGGTCAGTCTAGGTGTGAGCCCCGAGTTTAATAAAGTTTGTACGTATGTAATAACTAGATTTAACCAGAAATTATTTTCTCTTATATACTTTCTTCAACTATTTTAGGCTATAGCTTAAAACCCTACGAAAAATTTTAACATAAAAAAATGAAATGAGATAAATAAATAAATAAATAATATTAAGGATGATAAAATATTGACTTATTTATAGAATTGTTTGAGAAAGGAGAAATA
>JAULKM010100544.1:0-10468 GCA_032355605.1 Rubia tinctorum
CCCATCGGGTCTGGGTCCAAAATTTTCAAACCTTATGGGTCCGGGTTGGGTATGGGTCAACTAAATTTTCTTAGGGTCGGGTATGAGTCTTATTAGACCCGACCTAGACCTGACCCATGATCATCCGTACCTGCAACCCATAGGTATCTCTTTCATTTTCGACTATCATGTTGTGCGGTATGATACAAGCTATCATAATATCACCTAGCATTTCTATATTCCAGTATCGAGCTGGGTTGCGGATCACGGAGAACCGGGCTTGTAAAATACCAAAAGCACGTTCGACGTCTTTTCGGTAACTTTCTTGACGCTTAGTGAAAAGTTATTTCTCCGGGTCATTAGGAGTCGTGTATGTCGGCATGAAGGTTGCCCAATTCTTATAGATTACATCTATAAGATAGTACCATTGATCGTAGTTGCGACCATTGACTTCATAAGGACAAAGGTACAGCCTTTCCTTCACACACGTCATCAAACAATGGTGACTTGTCCAGGACGTTGATATCATTGTTTGATCCCGCCATACCAAAAAAATGCATGCCAGATCCATTTATCGTATGAGACCACTGCTTCCAAAACAATTGAGGCATTTCCAATTATACCCTGAAATTGATATTTCCAACCCACGAGACAGTGTTTCCATTCCCAATGCATGCAATCAATACATCCTAGCATGCCTGAAAATCCACGTCCACGAGCTACATGTATCAGACGTGCAATATCCTCTTGATTTGTTGGTCGGAGGCAAGTTGAATGGTACACGAAAAAAATTGCTTTCACAAAATGAGAAACTGTTTCTCTGATCGTTGATTTGCCCATTTGTAAGCATTCATCCAACTGGTCGAATGCACAACCATATGCCAGATGGCGCATGGCCACCGTGCATTTATAGAGTGGCAAAAATACTTCATAACCGCAAGTATAAGGCATTTGTACGAAATAAGGATTATGGTTGGTGACATCTTCGAGTATACGTTGGAATACATTTCGTCGCATACAAAACCTAGTATGAATATGTTGATCGTCGTACATTCTTTCAATTGGTTGAGCAAAAAATTGTCTCTGAATTACTTCATGTGCTCGGGCGCGTCTCTCTTAATATGGTTTTTGGTTTTCTTCGGTGAGATTGGAGAAATTTGAGCACTCTCATCCTCAATGGATGTGTACCATTGTCTTGCCATTTCAGGCAAATTCAAGACAAAGTCAATCGTCTCAGGATTGGTTTGGGTAAAAAAACCGGGAACTTCATAGGTTGGTAGGTTTGATGATTCTCCAAAGTGAAGATCATCATCGTTGTTTGGGGAATTCGAGGAAGACATGGTTGTGTGGAAAAATGAATGTAAACGAGTTTGGGGTTGAATTGGAAGGTGAACGAATGTCCACTTTATATAGATGAGAATTGGAATTGAAAGTGATAGTGATAGTAGGAGAAATGTATGAGATGAGAATTGGAATTGAAAGTGGTGTGGTTGGGAGAATTGAGATGCATTTATAGATTAAAAAAATTGCCATTTGATTTTTTAAATTGATTTTTTTTAAATAGTCGTTGGGACAAGTGTCCCATTGGAAGTGGAAAAAAAGCCTTTGTTGAAGGGACACGTGGGATATGTGGGCTAATGCATGGCTGACACGTGTCTCATGCTGGGACAAAAAAAGGCAGCTTCCAACGGCCCCAGCGCACATGGCAGGGGCGGAGCTACGCTTGGACAAGGTGGAGCAGTTGCCCCACCTTTTTCTAAAAAAATATTATTTTAAAAATATTTTTAGTTAATTAATATGTGATTTTTTTATTAGTGTTCTAGTTTATTTTTAATTTTAAATCACTTTATCCCTCTAAAATTAAAATTTTCTTAAAATTTTAACACTATTTTCATATGAGTTATCAAATTAAATTGTGACCCACCAAAAAAAATTCTGGTTCCGCCCCTGGCACATGGGCAAGTCAGATCAACCGGTTTCTTGACTGGTTCCTTGCCAAGGAACCATGGGGCGATTTCTTGTTAAGAAACCGCCATAGAAATCACCACTGTGGGTGTTTTTGGTTTCTGAAGCGGTTTTTAAAAAATTAAGAAACCATCATTGCACATGTTCTAATACTCCCTCCGTCCCAGAGAAATTAACACACTTTCTATTTTCGTCCGTCCCACATAAATTGTCACAATTCAATTTTTAACTAAAGTGACAAAAAATGAGGTTATACATTTACTGTATTTTCTCTCAAAATGTTGATTAAATCATTTAGTCAACTCTTCCACTACCAAAATGTCATTTATGTATTTCTCATCAACACTTCCACCTCATTTGTATAAAATACCAATTTAAAAGCAGTTGTGTCATTTTCTATAGAACGGAGGGAATATTTCATTCCGAAAATGAAATGCTAGCAATTCTCCACAAAAAATCGTGTAATTTATGCACTACTAAATTAGTGGTGGATGTGTATGAAAGCTCCTTTACCGACGCTAGATATTGGAAAGTGCAGCCGCTAAACTGCATCGTTTCATGCACCCCATGTTTTCCTACGCACCCTCCGATTTTTTAATATTGACACTCTTTTCTTTTTGTTCAATCTTTTAACGTTGGCATTTTTCTTTTTTGACAAACTTAAAATTAATTTCATTCACTCAATTTAACGTTTACTCTCTCTATATAATTTTCTCTACTAATTTTACTTTTTTAAAAGAAAAAGTGTGTCATTTAATTGGTGCTAATTATTCCAGCAAGAGGGAGTACAATAATGTCTTTACTTATTACCTCATTCCTCAACCATTTCTTCGCATTTAACATCGAAGCACATTCAACCTATATCCTTCAGGTTAGGCTATTGAGAGCATTATTTATATTAATGCAATTATCTCAATGATTAAATGCCTGATAAATGTGAAATATGTTAGTGTTAATGTTGTACTAGTACTACTTTTGTTTCATTGAGCGTGGCATCATAGTCTTAACTGGTTGGATTTAAGTGATTGAAATGTATGGATGAAATTGAATTTAGAAAGGAAAAAATAGAATGAGTTGATGAAAATGAACGAATCTTGCTATAAAAGGAAATTGTATTAAATTCACAAAAACAACAATAAAAAAAGAAAATTGTGCAAAACTTCTTCCATACGCACGTGCCGACACTAAAACCTAAATTGGGCATCGAAGCATATCCGACATCGTGTCGTCTCCACATGGCCCTTTTTTAATAATCTCGTGAAATCACTACTTTATTAAAATGCAACAATATTTTTAAACAATATTTAATTTTTGAATGAGTAGAAAACATAATTGGCGATAAATGCTCAAGCTCGGCACTTCTTTAATATATAACAACATAAATGTTCAAACAGAAGCACAAGTTCAACAACATACTTGAAAATAAATGTTTAAAGTGGAGCACAAGTTCAACAACAGGGACAATATATCCTAACCAATATCTAAGATATTCTACACCAAAAAAGATCGCATATCTATGAGCAATTTGTGTCTTGTTTTGAAAGGCAACTTCAAGATAAATCTTCGCCTCATTTTCGGGTGTGGAGGAAACATGGAGCTGAGAAGAGGAGTTATCTGAACTGGTTAAATGCCCGATGTGGATAACAAAAGAAAGTACAATCGGGCATTTAACCAGTTCAGATAACTCCTCATTTGTTTTTATTGTATTTGAGGGTCCGACACAGCTCTTTCAGAATCTCGGCTCCAAAACTAAAGAAACACCAGAATTCTCTAACTTAAGTAGTGACAAGAAAGTATGCAACTAAAGAATAAAACAATACACACCATTTAGGAGATTTCTGAAGCAGCCCAACTTGTTAATGAAACAGAACTTTCACAACCTCACCAGGCACCACAAAGCTCCCTATTTTCAAGCACAAAGTCAATCAAAGACACGATTTTGCATAACCAAATTTCCTCCTATTCCCAGCTTGAACTCCAACTGAATGAAATGGAAATAAGATTGCAATCTAGTGAGATAACAAGAACCAGTAGTTCACATAATTTGTTGAAAAAATAAGGCAAGAAATCTCACCAGAACTACATATTTAAATCCAAAACTGGATCAGCACGTGAAAACCAAAAAACATGTAATTTTTAATAATTGCTCTCAGATCCGGTAACAGAGTATGAGAATAAAATTCACACTTTATTACGAGAATGCTCGTCATCGAGGTTATTCGTAGTCAATTTGCAATTAATTCTACTATCACCAGTAACAGGGGCGGAGACCCCGCCGAGCTAAAATTTACGGGAAATTTTAGGATTAATTTTTTAATTTTTTTTCAACCCCCTCTAATACAAAGAAAAATTGGAGATTTTTTTTCTTTGCACATCAGCCCCCGCCACAAATACTTTCTGGCTCCGCCCCTGACCAGTAATTACAAAATGTATAAACATAACTTTAAAATAAAGAATTCCCATAAATGTAACAATGGCAACGACCCGAAATTAATTGCAATTAACAATATTTTAATTGTCAATTTTCAATTAATTCAGTTATCACCAGCAAGTACAAATTTATGGACATCAACTTCAAAATAAAGATTTCATACAAATTGTACGAAGCCAACAACTTAAATAAATTGCAATTGACTACGTTTTTATAATCCCACTCTTCGCGCAAAGGGACCAACCAAACCACCATCTAGGCTCTTACCATGTAAAGCTTGAAGCACTGCCCAACTATTATGAATATTCATGATGACTCAATCTGAACTTCTCTTCCTATTTGAAGAACATTGTCTTCATATTTATCATATCCCAGCAGCCAATTATGAGTTGTAACAAGAACTTTAACATTCTTTGGCAAGAGAGAAGATTTGTACTTGTTCAAAGTAGGTGCTCCAATGCTAAAGGCTGACTCGGAAGCAACAGATGTTATTGGAATTGTCAAAACATTCTTGGTCACAATGGAAAGCACAGGATAAGTAACAACATACTCTTTTCAAAATTGAAGCACGTCATAATCAGGAGTTTAAAGTTCGGGCACAAGGGGAGAATTTAAATAAAAATCAATTTCATACTGTAAGATCCTTGTTGCACCTGACTTTGCTTCAAAACTCTAGCAAAAACAAATAAATAAAGTTATGTAAATGAATTTATAAAAAAACATACATTATATTTTTTTTAAAGAAAAAAGTAGACCTGTATTATGTTAGCCTTCTTAAAAGGTTGAGATTAACTACTCTTTTGCATTGCAATGGAAATAGATGAATCAAGGAGATGAGTATTAGGAGAGGAAGATAAAGAGAAATAATAATCATACATTTCATTTAATTCTTTCCTTATACCATCTACCTTTTCTTCGCATTCGGCGTTAACATAGAGATGACTATACATATCAACCACAAAGGTAAGCTTACAAAGAGGGTCAATAACAACAATGGAAAGAATAGTAGAATATTCATCCCAATAATCCTAAAATTTTAAGAACATGGCTCCAACCATTGCTTGAAGGTATGAATTAATGTGAGCTTTACAAATTAAATGTTCAATCATCACTATATTAATAAAATTACTGATTTGTTGTAGGGTATTTAGAACCAGAAAACAAAACAGTTATGTCATGAAAAGGCTCAAAAAAATCACATATGTTCACAACAGTTTTCCATTCCTCTTCAGTTAGAGGGTTCTCATATTTATTCATATAATTAGAAGCAAAATGATTTGATGGAATTTTAGCTAGCATGGCTCTTTTAATTAGCAAATAAGTAGAATTCCAACGAGTTGGACAATCAAGAAGCAATTTAAGAGAGAAATTAGATCATGTATCAACCACGGAAGTTTCAAATAAATTAAGCACGAGATCTGATCCATCAATGTATTTTATAATTTTGCGCAATTTACTTATATCTGACTTGGCATATTTCAAACCACTTTGAACAATAAGATTTAAGATATGAGCGCAACAACGAATGTGGAAAAACCTTCCATCACAAGGTAGAGGGGAAACATTTTGCAAATCATTGTTTAAAATATCCACCATATTATCCATACTTTGATCATTGTCTACAGTCATAGATAAACCTTTTCCTTGGATATGCCAATCCTTTATCAAATTAAGCACAATATGTTTTATTTCGACATCAGAATGAGGAGAGCAGAAACGCCTAAAATTCAGTATCTTGCACCAAAGTGCCCAATTTTTATCAACGTAATGAGCAGTAAATGTGAGATAACCACAGTTAGTGCAAGCAGTCCATATATCACATGTAAAACTAATCCTACCGGCAACATCATTACTCAAACTATTAAGGAACATGCTTTTAATATTATCATGCTCTCTAATATAATATGTAAGCATAGTATTCCTAGACAAGTGACACACACTTGGGTTCAAATAAGTATGCAACTTCCTAGTATATTCATGTTCAACCATGTTTAACGGATACGCATGACAAATAATAGCTCGAGCATACATTTTACAGTAAGTTTCTTGATCAAAGAAAGCTGAAGAACTGGCTCTCTTGTGACATTTTGTAAGATGTTTCCTAGAATTAATAGTACCTTTACTACCAATAGCCGGGTATGATTTTACAACACATATCTTGCATAGAGCATGCAACACAGGTATTCCATCATCAACAAGTCTATAAAAATTATAGATTTTCCAAATTTCTGAACGCTTACGTAATACTTCAACATCCTTATCGTTAATGAATACCAATGTCTCTTTATTACCTACTAGAGAATCCCCTTCCACAAAACCTTGAGTGTTACCTTCCAAAGGCACATCCATTGTAACCTGCAAAAAAAATATTGAGATTTTTTTAAACTGAACTAAAGCTTTAAAATGTTCAGTTTAAAAGGAAATTTTGATGCTGGAAAAAGAAGGTAAATGTGAGAACTAAGAATTTCAATTCTTTTCAACAGATAATATAGGTTCCGAACAGAATAAATCAATCTGGCCTAATCCATAAGTTGAAGCTATATCTAGAAGGGGAAAAAAAGATGTTAGCTACTGCGAAAGTTAGTAACAATACAAGATAGTAAAAAAGAACCCAAATGAGTCAAGTATTAACTTTCATCTACTCACGGAAGCCTAAAAAAATTCTCAAATGAAAAGATCATGATGTTCGTCGGGATGAAGGAGACATGAGCATAATTCTAAGATATGTATGTCTTATACTAACAAGAACAATCAAAGCACAATAACTAACCTCTTGCTGAAGAACTAGTCACGAGACTCACGGCCAAAGTACCTACAAAAGAGGAAACAATAACAACGAGAAGAAAGAAATGCAAGAGGGCAAAAAATATAGGGTTTTTCGGACAAAGATCGAGAGTTTTTAGCCTTATATGGTGCAGATTAATGAGGGGAAGAAGATGAAATTTGAATGAGATGTGAACCGGATGGGATGATAAAATGAGAGCAGAGCAAGTCAACAAAGTGAACCGCAAGGCAAAGCAAATGTGATGTGAATTAGGGTTTTATCCAAGTCTTCTTTATATATTAGTCTCCCACAAGATCAAGGGTCTAGATTAACCCTATTTTTTAATCAATGGTCCGGATTAATTGGACCATTAAATGGGGTGAATTCCTATTGGGCACATTAACTTTTGGAGCATTTAAATTAATTTATATTTTTAAATGCTATAAGAGTATAATTTTTGTGTTATTTAATTTTATTTTCTCCATACTATCTATACACATAATTGATGCATTAATTCCTTCATTTTTTTAGCAGTTTATATTTTTCTCTTAAATATTACCATGTTCACATTTTAATTTATTTTCTATATATAATTTTCAATAATAATTACTTTTTGGTTCTGTTTGGCAGAGTTGTGTTTATAAGTAAAGCTGATGTTTTTTTGAAAGAAGTGGGAGATCAGTTTCTGCTGTTTTTTTGTTGGCACTTTACCAAACACTAAAAAGTGTTTTTCTTATAAGCAAAGCAGCTTATAAGCTCTATCAAACGGAGTCATACACAATTTTTTAAAATTACATTGTGGCCCAAAATTGTGTTGCCCCATTATCCATTGCTCCAAAATACATGATTTTTGTTATTTTTGCCTATATATAGAAATTTTAAATAAATGATTTTTCGGTGAAATGTTGAAAATCGCTAGTACATATTCTTAAGTAACTTACAGTTGATTACTTATAAGAAAGAAAGGTAAATCGGAAAAGATTATGGATATGTTAAAGTACCCAATTAATGATAAATATTCTGTTACGGAATTGGAAAATACAATGGGGGTGTATAAGGTAACATTACGTTCGAACATATTTCAATTTGGAGTAACGAGTGGAGTTTTTACCTTTTCCAGTTAGGTCCCTCCAAGAAAGTTGGAGTTGTCGAATCACGAAATTGGCAGCACCAAAATGCAATTCGATAATATACGTTTTGACTCGGCAGGACTCGGCTCGGCTCAACTCAAACATGTTTCAACCTTACCCGACCCGATAAACAGACTTGGACCCGTTTCAACCCGAACCCGTTTTGACCCAACCCAACCCGAACAACGGACTTATACCTGTTTCAACTCGAACCCATTTTGACCCGACCCAAACTGACCCTACTCAACTAACAGAGTTCGACCTGTTTCAATTTGAACCCGTTTCGACCCGACCCGACCCGAAAAATAGATTTTGACCCGTTTCAACCCGACCTATTTCAACCCGAACCCGTTTAATCTGAACCCGAACCTGACCCAAATAACCGAATTGACAACACTAGTTGACTGTATTGGTTAACTTCTTTTTGCATGCTACATTCCTCTTGAATCTTTTCTTATTTTTGTTTACTCAATAATGAGTAAAGATTTAAGTGTGGGGATTGATGTTCCCCTTTATTCATGTGTTAACCAATGAATTTGACACATTTATTATCATGTTTCATTTGGTTGATTACTAATTTTAGTTAGGTTTACATGACAAATGGTTTAAACTATAATTATTGGTTTTCTTGTCTAAATTGCGAGTTTTGTAAACTTAATTGATTCTAATGGAAACTTTGTATTCCCGAGCACCAAGATTTTCCTTTATAAGCTTATCACTAGGTTGCTTGTGAGTACTTTTTCATCATCATTTTGTAGAAGGCTATCTGCAAAGGTGTTAGAAGATATTGAAGGTCATTCGCAAGGATGGTAAAACATATAGAAAGTCATTCGTGAGGATAGTAGTAGATTGAAGGCCATGGACTCCAAGGCAAGGTAGTAGATGGAATTGAGCCCGAAAACTGCGGATTTGAAGTTCAAGAAGGTCAAGAATTGAAGGCGGGGAAAATTGGCCGAACCCACTAGTACGAGCCTTTGCACGAGCCTAGTTCAACCATGAACGGTCCGTGAAAAGTGGCTAGCATGAGGCATGCAAATTTACACGGGTTGTGCACATCCACGCTGACCGTGTAACTGTTAGCATCGTTTGAAGTTCCAAAAGTAAAGACGAGCCCACGTGATGTGAAAAATCCCACGGCACGCACTATTTTTCTGAGCAAAAAGAGCTCCTAGCCAATGGGCCATGCCAAACGACACGGGGCGTTCAAATCAGAAGTTCAAGATCAACACCAATCGATGGCCCATGTTGGTATATATGTCTCGTGTGACACAAGGCCACACGACCCTTGTCAGTCTGTACGGCCCATGCTAGCACGAGACTGCATAGCTTGTGTCGTGCCGCATGCCCCGCACTAGCATGGCCATGCACAGACCGTGTCATTTCCACTGGCTTCGAAAATTGCGACTACTAGGATTTTCTAGGCCATTTTTGGGCCTTTTCAAGGCTTAATTCCCTATTACTATATATACGGACCTATGTCTACTAGGGTTTAAGTTTATACTTATTTTTAGACTTCAAGAGTATGCTGGAGAGAGAAACTTTTCTATCTTCTCTCTATGTTCTTTTCCTTTCGTCTCTTTATTTTCTTTTGCCCAAAAATTTGAATCCAATGAAATACTTGGGTTTGATACTTAGGGAGTAGTTTATTTACTTGGGGATTGTGTTTGTATTCATGAATTAATGTTTTTTGTGAGATTCCCTAGATCTACCTATTTATATGTGTTTGTGATTATCATGTTAGCTTGTTCTTCATGTTCATGTTAATTGCATGATTGTTACACTGAGACTGGCACACACCATAGTCTACTTTCACGCTGATGCAATTATTGATACCCCTCGGGGAAGGAAACCTAGAAGTTCTTGAGGTAACGAGAGTCTGAAACTGTGTGGGTGTGTGTACGTGGGTTGCCGAGTCAACATTACGATCGACCATAACTAGTAAGCCCCGATTTGGTCTGAAGGGCTACAGGTAGATATAGCTAGAGTTGTAAACTAGAGTTAGCTTTGCAACCCTAGAGCCATCGATAAGGTGATTCACCCTCTTTGACTTTTTAATCCTAGGGAAAAACTATTTTGGTGTAGTTCCCGGGATGTAATAGCACGGGGGAAATTCAAATTTGCACAGCAAGTAGGGCAGTTGATGTGCCCCATTTATGTCATATTTTTAGCACATTCAAAATCTAATTTTGTAATAGATTA
>JAULKM010100545.1:0-10467 GCA_032355605.1 Rubia tinctorum
TTCCACCTTTTAATCTGCAGCCGGAGAATCCTTCTCATCTGGGAGGAAAGATCTATGAAATGATGAGCACGGCTCTTGCGACGAAATGGGGATCACCATCTGGTGGCAGTTTCCAGCAGCAGGAAGCATCCTCGTCGCATTATGTCCCCAAGTCACTTGAGGCGGAGGTAGTTGACACTCCCGCAGAAGCTGGCAATCAGAAATGATATATTGATAAGTAGAATTGTGATGGACCTTTCATATCATTTTACTTGCTACCATTAAACTCTAGGAATGGTCAAGTGCTGCGGTTTCATATTGAAGTGCATTGGCAGTTTTGTTTATGTATATGTGCGTTATCTACGCCCTTTTTTAGAGTTGGTAGATTATAAGGTTAAATTACGTTGGTATTTAAATAAGGTTATTTGATCAACATGTCTTAAATGAATCTGAAATTTGTGCTACGGCGGGTTGTGAAACTGATGGTCAACGACGACCATAATAAAACCCTTCAAAGAGATGGCTGCATCTTACAACTCTGATTGCTGCCAACGTTTGGCTATTGCCACCGCAAACGATTGGCTACTGTCCTATTACTAAGAGCACCGGCAGTTCGAAATGAGATCCAAGAGCATCTCCAACCTATGGGTTACTTTCAATAAAGTAAAATTTCATAGGGGTCACTTTCAATAAAGTAAATTTTCACATCAGATTAAGAGACTCTAATGTTTTAAATTTTGGTAGTTAATTTTTTTACTTTTACCTATTTACTATTTTTTCCAGTTAGGATATAAATTTAAAAGTAAAGCTAACTTAATAATATCATATTAACTAAAAATATATAAAACTTAAAATCATGTATAATATTGAAGATAAAAAAATCAATATAATTTATAATTAATGCTAATATTAGTTCAATATTGTAATTTAATATATTTAATATTATTATTTATATAATTGTAATTGTAATCTAAATTTGAAAGAGTTTGAGTTTTAAACTACTTAATCTAAATTTAATATTTTGAGTGAATAATTAAACATTTGAAAAACATTTATTCACTAATGTAGTATATATTATATATTGTTACATTTATTTTTAATTGTAAAAGAATGCATACATATTTAAATACATATGTTTTCATTAAAATAAATCTCATGAAAGACAATGATAAAAAATACGCGAATGGATGAATACAATGATTTTTTTTTAAAATATAAATGTTTTAACTCTATATATGAATATGTTAAACTGTATAAATTTTTTTTGTAAATGTAAAAGTTTTGGATTGACACGTCACATTGGCGTTATAAATGTGATGGTACCATTGCGGATGAATTATTTTAAATCTCCATCAATCCATTATAATTTCTCAAATCACATTGAAGTTCAAATCAAAATATGTCATTTGGCACCTAAAAAGTAGGAAGATCTGCCAACCATTGGAGATGCTCTAATAGTTTAGTGGGACCATTTTATACTTAAGATAACTAATAAAATAATTTGATATTTATTTCATTTTATTGCATAGAGATTTTATAATTTTAAATATCTTGTAAAATCTATCTCAAAATGTAAATAATTATAATTTGATTCATAAAAATTATTGAAATAAATTTTTTAATCAGGAGACTTTCTCTATAAAATGCTTTATTCGTTTTAAATAAGAAGTGTGTATGACCTAAAGAAGAAGAGAAAACTAAAAGAACTAATGAACTACAGGTTGAATATTCTAATTCTTCTTTATCTTTCAACATCTATAGTATATATTAAAAGAGGTTATTTTTTGGTCACATGCCTTTCACACATGATTTTTGTCATGTGTCACTGGCATAAATTTTCACGTCAGTTTTAAAAATTAATTCAAAATATTTTTAAAAAGTTAATCCAATTTCCAATGCAAGTCTCTTTCCCAGGATTTTTAATACTTTTAAAATACTTTAATGATTTCAATTAATGATTAATTATATTATCCTATATATGGGGATGCACATTCTTTCATAATACTTTTTTTACAATACTTATTTTTAAATTTGATACATTTTTCATTTTGATATATTTTTTCATATTATCAAATTCCATTTCATGACAATAAGTTAACCATTTTTATTCTTTTTATCCTCTCTGTAATCGATTCTCTCCACGCAATTTAATTTGCCTTAAAAAATATTTAAAATCTATAGTATATATTAAAGGAGGCCATTTTTGGCCACATGTCATTCACACATGATTTTTGCTACGTGCCACTGACACAAATTTACACGGCAGTTTTAAAAATTAATTTAAAATATAATAATTTTTTTAAAAAAAGAGTTAAACTCCAATTTCCAATGCAAGTCTCTTCCCCTAATATTTGAATACTTTTTTAAAATACTTTAATGCTTTCAATTTATAATTAATTATATCATCCTATTTATGAGAATGCACATTCTTTCATAATACTTATTTTTTTACAATACTTATTTTTAAATTTGATACATTTTTCCATTTTGATATATCTTTTTGATATTATCAAATTCCATTTCATGACAATAAGTGAACTATTTTGTTCTTTTTTTCCTCTCTGTAATCGATTCTCTCCACGCAATTTAATTTGACTTAAAAAATATTTAAAATTTATAGTATATATTAAAGGAGGCCAGTTTTGGTCACGTGTCATGCACACATATTTTTGCCACGTGTCACTGGCACAAATTTTCACGTCAGTTTTAAAAATTAATTCAAAACATAATTTTTTAAAAAGTCAAACCCCAATTTCCAATACAAGTCTCTTCCCCCAAGATTTTCAAAACTTTTTAAATATTTTAATACTTTCAATTAATGATTAATTATACTATCATATTTATGACGATGCACATTCTTTCATAATACTTATTTTTTACACTACTTATTTTTAAATTTGATACATTTTCCCTTTTGATATATCTTTTTGATATTATCAAATTCCATTTCATGACAATAAGTGAACCATTTTAATTCTTTTTTCCCTCTCTGTAATCGATTCTCTCCACGCAACTTAATTTGCCTTAAATTTTTTTAAAACCTATAGTATATTAAAGGAGGCCATTTTTGGCCACATGTCATTCACACATGATTTTTGCCACGTGTCACTGGCACAAATTTCCACGCCAATTTTAAAAATTAATTCAAAATATTTTTTTAAAGTTAACCCCAATTTTCAATACAAGTCTCTTCCCCCAAGATTTATAATACTTTTTAAATACTTTAATTCTTTCAATTAATGATTAATTATACTATCATATTTATGAGGATGTGCATTTTTTCATAATACTTAATTTTAAATTTGATACATTTTCTGTTTTGATATATCTTTTTGATATTATCAAATTCCATTTCATGACAATAAGTGAATCATTTTTATTCTTTTTTTCTCTCTATAATCGATTCTCTCCGCGCAATTTAATTTGCCTTAAAAATATTTAAAATTACTATGTTAAACATGAAAAATAATATATGGAGTAATTATTTTATTTATACAAGTGTTTCTAATAAATTATAATTTTCACAAAACAAATAAATATAGAATGCTTTATTATAAATAATAGATACTATACTGAAAGATTTTACATGTAAATCCATTGAATTGTTTATTTAATACTCTATAAATTTTATTTGCAAATTTTCTTGTACGACTTCATTTATTTTTTGTTAATTACCATTAAAAATGATTTATTTTTTTATCAATTATAAAACTTCATATTTTGTAATTTTCTATTTCAATCAATTAATTATGAACTGCTGACGATACCTCTAATTTAAACATTTTAGATCTAATGTATATAATTTTTTTATCATTATAAATGAACCCCTCCTTATATTTGACCTTGGTTCCGCTACCGTTATTGTTGGAAATGTCCAACTTTTACTGTTGGTTTTGTCTGAAAATGATGTACATAGTACAATATTCGTTGACAACGGAATTTTTTTGGGTCTTCCCTAAAATGTTTAATAAAATATGACTTTCTCTATAATATCATTTTTTGGTCAAAAATGATTCATTGATCATGGTAGTAAAAAAACACAATGTTATAAATTAATCACAATAATATTTTTTAAAAAAATATTGGAAGAAGAACAAATGGACATCTATAACTCAATTGGACGAAGTTCAATTAGTAAAAATTATCATCTAATTTAAATATTTTAATAAAAATTGTATGATTATAATAAATTTATTTTTATCATAAATCGTGCAATGACACGTTATTACAATCAAATCTTCAAAATTTTGATCATTTTTCATATTATATGGAATCCGTATGCATACAATGTTGAAAATGATAATTTTGTTTCACTAAAGTGACATTTATAAATATTGTATCAAGACAAAGTGTTGGGAAAAACGTCTTTCCAAAAATTAATGGAAAGGCATGATTTAATTAAAATAATAGAAAGGTAAAACGTTTCATTTGCAATGTTAAAAATGTATCATACAACGTGCAATAGTTGTAAGTTTATAATCCGATTAATCCAATCCGGATTTTTTTGGAACAAATAATCTTTCATTACCTTTAACCCATCAAAAAACCATATAAATCATTGCCTATACACCTATTACACTGCTCATATACTTTCTATCATAAGTTTTGAAAATTTTGTCTTCATTTCTTCTAAGTAGCAGTTTAAACCTTGGTATTTTCATAGTTTATGCAAAAACCGTATTTCAAGAGACGGACACTTTTATCAATAACTAATTTATATTATAAAATATATTATTTATTTATATATAATAATATTTAAATTCATATATGTGCAAAGTACATGTGTTGTCTAGTGTTATTTATTTTGCGTACCCCTCATCGGAAAAACCCTATCTTTCTTCCATTTCCCCCATCTTTTCACACATAGTGGAGAGATGGAAAAACAACCGTTTATTTTGAATTGATGTTCTTGTGTTATTGAATAAATGTGAAATTTATGTCCGTATATATTTTTTTTACCGATCAATTATATTATTTTCTTCTTGATAATAAATCGATTTAGTTGTTTGGATTGATGCATTTTTCTCGATCTGATTGTACAGATCTTGTGTTTGTGATTTTCTTTGTGTTTTCCTCTCGGGGTTCCAATTATTTGGATTCGTCGATTTGTGTTTTCCAAGGTGTTTACAGTTTGGACAACATAGATCATGGTTTGGATCAAGTGGTGTTACAGTTGAAAAAGATCCATGTTTGGCACATTGATTGATGTTTGATTCGCTCCTCTCAACTAAGTGTTATGATCTTTGCAGGAAGCATTTTAATATCCCCGAGGACGATATTACGTTCTTCTATTGAATCTTTAATCTTTAATAGTACACACTACACACGATTAGTCTGGTTGACGTATAATTTAAATATTCTTGCTATATATTGATTATTGTTAGAGGTTAGTTAGATTGAATGTCAATTCCACTCGTTGTCATCCTTAGACGTTTTCCCCAACATTTATGAATGATGATTTTAAAAAGAAACATGCTATTTATTTTGCGAGAAGTTCGTAGTTGAATATCCAAATTTAATTTCCTTTTCCTATTTTTTTAAACTTCATTTTCCTAATATATGGTCACTGTTGTGTTCTGGAATTTGCAAGTTTGGTCCGCATTTGTGTTTCCTACTCTAAGCCGGTTCTCCTAAATTTATTTAGCGGTCACCTTATTTTCAGTTTGATTCAATTCAATTCAAATTCAATTTGATTAAATTTAACTTAGGTTTATCATATTATTAAAATACTTATTTTCAATTCAATTCATCTCATTTCATATTAATTGGTTGTGAGCATAGTTTCAACAATTTATATATGGGATCATGGGTACAATAGGAAAGGTATTCCACTAATTAAACATTCTCTCCGTTTCACTAAAAGTGACACATTAGATTTAGACTCTTAAATTAATGTGAAGAAAATAAGTTGTTGAAATTGAATGTAGAAAGTAAAAAATAGAATGAGTGGGTGATATTGAAGGATTCTTGCCAAAAATGCAAAGTGTGTCATTTTAAAAAATTCCAATAAGGTAAGTGTGACACAAATAGAGAAACAGATGGAGTAGTTAACTGAGCTTTGCAACACCATTATAGATCACTCTTGTATATTTGGGATAATACAAATATATCTACTAATAACGACTATGAAAATCGGCCTTCATACTAATCATTATTAGTGAACCACATTGATAATTAGTCAAACTCATTCAAATTCATCTTAAATCTAAACAATTTCATCAATCAATAATCATAATTAGTCGTCACAACCAATTATAACCTAACATCAACTAACGATAATTACATCGACAAAAAGCCAACGTCTTCCGGGTTTGACCAACAACTTAGCAAAAAATATACATAAATATATATACGCATATACATACATACATATTGGAGTTAACTAAGCTTTGCAACACCGGTATACATATACATAAACATACACACATATATATACATATAAATACATACATATACATAAACATACATATATATACATATAAATACACATATATATAATCAGAGGGCAGAGGTAATCACATATCGGATACATTGTAGTAAAGGATTTCTCTTTAATAATATTATTTTTAAATATAAAACATGTAGTAATTATGTTTTTTAAAATATTGAATACAATATTATTTTAGAGTCCGTCTCTTGAAAGACGATTTTCCATAAGCGGTGAAAAGATCAAGGACTCAATTGCAATTTTACCATAAAAGATGAAGTATCCATGGGTTAAAGCAATTAAAACCTGGGTCAAATTTGAGTTATAAGCTATTTAGGTAAACTCACACGCATATTTGAGTTTTGGTTAGAAACATTACATATTTAAATTGAATACCCTTTTTCTAAAGACAACATGACAGTTTAGGTTGTCACTCGTACTCCCTCTGTTTTTTTACTGGCCTCTCGTAAAATGACACAATATTTTAGAAAAGTAAAATTAGTGGTGGATATTGTATTATAATAGGGAAAAATAAATTGATTGAATGAAAATAATCTAATATTTACCAAAATAGTAAGGAGCCAATATAAAAAAAATCACTCTAGAAAGAAAGAAAACCAATATTAAAGGACAGGAGTATGCCATTTGCTATGATAGTTTCTCTTTACTTATAAATTGTAGCAGGCAGGGTGATAGGATAATCATTCGCTGATATGCGCAGTTAAAGTATACTCATAATCCCTCCGTTCCAAATCAAACTATACACTTCATTTTATGTTACTGTTTAGTGTTCAACTTTGACCGCATATTTGAGTAGATATAAGCAATAATATTATTGTATGTGATATTGTTGGATTCGCCTTAATAAGTAGTTTCTCAAAAGTAACTTTTTGTATGCCGCTATTATACGTGGTTAAACATATTAACGGTTAGACAAGTTTCTTGATGAACGTGAAAAATATTATATGCAATTTGATCTGGTACGGAGAGAGTATGAACATTTAAAGTATAGTATATCGTTGACCTAAATATAGAAGATCTTATTCCCGGATTTGTATGATTTTGTATGCTACAAGTATAGCTGTCAATCTCTAACTTGAACCGAGAACCCGACTCGTACCGACACGATCGAATCAACCTAAAATCCAATCTGATCTGAGAAATATTGGCCCGAACTCGACCTGAACATGACCGCACTCAACCCGAAATCCAATTTGGACCCGAGAAATATTGACCTGTACCCGAACCCGACACGACAGAATTCAACTCAAAACACGAATATGACCCGATAATCTGGACCCGAACCTGACCTGAACACGAACCCGAGATCAACCCGAACACGATCCAATCTAAACCCAATTCAACTCGAACCTAATTCAACACGATAAATCAACTATATAACCCTACGTGTAATCAACCCAAAACATATGTAAGTATACAAAGTCAATTAACATTTAATATGGACCAAAATCAACTTGGTTATGAGTCAAACAAATAAATTATTTAGACATGGAGTACTTAAAATAAAGTGGGGTTTTAATACATTACGAGTTTACAGATATAATTAATAGTACGTGAAGTCAACTCATAACAAATCTGAATACACAAGATTAAGTTAAAAATGCACACAACCAAATTTATAAATCTAATGAATAATAGTCAAATAAAGAGAGATGTCTAATTAAAATTATGATTTTAAACTAGTAATTATAGAGAGTCGACTAAATATTAATTTTAAAAATCAGTTTGAAAAGTATTGTAATAAATTGTCACAAATTCTTGTTATACACTGAGTAACTGTTGGATGAGGGTGTTTTATAATTATTGGGGCTAATAAAAATATTTGATATTTAATATTATTCAGTGAGATATATGTAATTATGATAACCTTTAAAATATCTCAACATATAAATAATTATAGTAAAATAATCATTTTTTAATATTTAATATGTAACGATTTCTAATTAAACTAATTATTTAATTTTATTACTCATATAGTTTTCCATATATACCAAAATTTTAAATTTGTAAATAAAATTCTTTATTTTCAATTTATAGGTAAGACAGTACATAAAGTAATCATAATTTTTTAATTAATAATACTGCGCAACGCGCGGTGGGACTCCACTAGTTTTTTATTTAAAAAACTAAAATCAAAATATTTATTACAACACAAAATGCTCTAAAGTATTTTAAAAGTTGAATTGAATTCAATGAATACTCAAAACTACTATTCGATTAAGATAGTAGGCTCAAAAACGTCTCTAACATATTTTTGGAAAATTATGCTATGGCCCAAAAATGTTATGACATTATCATTCTCTCCAAAATACACAGTTTTTGTTATTCTTGCATAAATATAGAAATATAAAACAAATGTTTTTTGGTGAAATGTTGGAAAGTGCTAGTACAAATTCCAGAGTAAGTTAAAGTTGATTAGTTAGAAGTAAGAAAGGGATATCGAAGAGAATTACAAATATGTTCTTGTACCTAATTATTGATAAATATTCCATTACGGAGGTGAAAAATACAATAGGGGTGTATAAGGTATCATCACGTTCGAGCGGATTTCAATTTGGAATTACGAGTACAGTTTTTGCCTTTTGCACTTGAGTCCCTCCAAGAAAGTTGGAATTGTCGAATCACAAAATTGGTGATGTAAAAATGCAATTCAATAATGTACGATTACGTGTTTGTGAATTGGGCATGTATGAGTGAACATAAGAGTCTTGAAAGTTAACATTGAATACTTCTACAAAATCTTGAAAAATTACACTGTGGCCCAAAATTGTGTTACCTCATTATCTGTTGCTCTAAAATAAATTATTTTTGTTATTCTTGCCTAAATATAGAAATACTGAATAAATGATTTTTTGGTGAAATGTTGAAAAACGCTAATACATGTTGTAGAGTAATTCAAAGTTGATTATTTAGAAGTAAGAAAGGGAAATCAAAAATAATTACGGATATATTCTTATGCTTGATTGTTGATAAATATTTTATTACGTATTTGGAAAATTCAATGGGGGTGTATAATATAGCATCACTTTCGAGCGGATTTCAATTTGAAGTTACGAGTAAAGTTTTTTACTTTATGCACTTAGGTCTCTCCAAAAAAGTTGGAGTTGTCGAATCACGAAATCGACAACACCAAAATGAATATATGATTTCGACTTTGAAATTTGGGCATGTATGAGTGAACATAAGGGTTTCGAAAGTCAACACTGATTACTTCTACAGTTTTGGAAAATTATAATGTGGTCAAATATTGTGTTACCCCATTATTCATTGCTACAAAATACATGATTTTTGTTATTTTTGCCTAAATATAAAAATATTAAATAAATAATTTTTTTGGTGAATTGACGGAAAGCGCTATTACATGTTCTAGAGTAACTCATAATGTAAACCCATTTCTAAAATTTTTTTTCCTATTCTAATTGGTAAATGTTGGGAATTATTCTATGTATCGAGCACTAATATAACTACCGGTGTCATTCGTCAACATATCGATGCCTATACAATTATAATGCAATTTCTTGAGGCTGTTTTAAAATTTCAAAGTATTTTTTTTTAAAATGTTAAATTAAATACAATCCTAGCACAGGTATAGGGGCTAGATATTTTGCCACCACAATTTTAACAGCAAAAATTACTATTCCGGTCATAAGCACATGTATTAGTTTTGGTATATGTCATTCAACCAAAATCACTGTTGAAAAATATTATATTCAGACATTTTTTCTTGATAGGTACCGGTATCTAGCATCGGTATTCAGTGAACCAGTATTGGATTTATTAATAGGCACCAGTATTTTGTTTCATTTATCAGATTACCGGTGACTATGAAATTCCTAGCACCGATATTGCCCTCCCAACAATGACATACCATGCCTATATACATGTTTTCCAGTAATGTATAACTAATAGTTATAAGTTACAACATAACAGAACCTGATAATAGTGCATTTGTAACAATAATATTATTGAAACATAACCTAAACCAACCCAAATTTAACCGGGTAGCATAATAACCCGATCTAAAATGAACCAACCCAAAA
>JAULKM010100546.1:0-26294 GCA_032355605.1 Rubia tinctorum
AATATTTTTATAGAATTAATAATTTCAGTAAATTATTTTTAAAAAGTATTATAAGCAAGATTAAAATATAAACATATGATGGTCATAAAAAGTACAAAATTTAAAAGCTATTAAAAAATATTAAACGAGAATAAAATTCAATTTAAAATTTTGAAATAACAAAATCCGATTAATAAATTATTTCGTTAGGTAAATTCATTTGAATTAAATATGAAATGTAGAAATAATGAGTAGGATATAGAGAATTAAGTGAGTTCCATGGAGTGGGCTCAAATTAAGCTCAACCACTGTGAGAAAAAAATGGGTTGATTTAGTAGTGGGCTCAATTGCTAATGTGGAAGAGAGAGAGTGATTATTTAATGAATTGAAACCGCAAGAGCCGGCTTAGAATTGTCTCAGCATTGTACATGGCCAGTGAGGGCTGAAGTTTACCAGCTATGGCAATATCTCCCAAATATAGACCCGAATATTTATTATGACCCAATTTAGATCCTCAAATTTCTAATGTTATCACTAAATCAGAACATTTAAGGAATCAATGGCTCAGATTGATTCTCACATAGATAATGTTATAACCTAAATGCGTGATATCACCTAAACTCACCCTATATACATACACACACACACACACACATATATATATATATATATGGGGAGAGGTTGGTTTGATCAACTAAGTTATGAAATGAAAGGACGAAACAACTATTATATAAAAGATGGTATGTTAATCATGTAAACAAACTACAAATATAGAAATAAACACAAGTTTATGACACCTTGGGCGCAATTGAGTTCCACTTCCAAGCCTCTTATCAATCATTGAATCAATAACCTATTTAATCATCTCGACCACCTATTGTGGAGGTACACCTCCCTTCTTCTTAAGTGTAGTTTACAAGAGTGAATTCAACATTTCTTTGTAAACCACACTAATGATTGCTTTATTCGATCAACGCCTAAAGACATCCATCTCATTCATGGAATTATGAACGAAAAAATCATACAAACAATTCATTTCCACACTTCTAATCACACGAATGAAGTCAACAACCACATTCAAAGCTTAGTAAATGCATAATAATCAAGACCATTAAATAGGAAATAAATTCTTCTCACAACATGAGTTTGGAAGACTCAATCAATTGCTCTCAAGAATAAATTTAGCTAATACAAATAATTCTACAATCCATCAGAAAATTCATACAAGATAAAAGATGAAATGAAGTCACAAACTAGGGTTGCAAGAGGAAGAAATTGGCTAAGGATGAGGATAAGGGTGATGTGTTCATTTTATATAGTAGTTTTAGGACATTTTGAACTCACATTGTGTATTTTTGTACTTTAGATCTTGAGTGTTGCCTTGAAGTTCTCTTAGGAGAGTTAAGAGAGATTTTTGCGCTCTTATTACATTTCTAAGGAATTTTGTGTGACAAACCAAACTATGTGAAGATTTGAAGATTTCATTTTAAGGGTTGAAGATTTGAAGACTTGAAGAAGAAGGCTGATGTGCACCATTATACATGAGTTAGCCGATGCATTTAACACATTCATTATCATCTTTTGTTTTGTTGATTGCAAGTTTTAGTTAGGTTTGCAAGACAAAGGGTTTAGACTGCCATTATTGGTTTTCTTGTCTAAATCCCAAGTTTTGTAGAATTAATTGAAACTAATGGACACTTTGTATTCACGGGCACCTAAATCTTCCTTTTTGATCTCATTAGTAGGTTGCTCGAGAGTACTTTTTTATTATCTTTTGTAGAAGGCTATCTGTGAGAGTGGTAGAAGATATCGAACGTTATTTGCAAGGATGGTAGTAGATTGAAGGCCACGGACTCCAAAGCGTGGTAGTAGATAGAATTGGGACCAAGAAAGGCGGATTCGAAATTCAAGAAGACCAAGGGTGAAACGGAGGGATCGTTGTTCGAGGTTGCATAGAGTTCTGAGCAAAATCCAAGAATAATAATCCTATGAGAATGTCACCATTGGATTTGTCTTCTTGAGAGCTATAAAATCAACTACAAGAACTCCCAAATCAGATTAACGGTTCACCTGTAGCGGAGCAAAGAAGTCAACTGACTTAACCAGCCACGGCCAGCGCAGACCGCATAAGGCCAGCACGAGGCCAAACCTAGCACGGCTCGTACCAAGCAACACGACCCATGTCAATAAGCCTTGGAACATCCCGTTACAACCAACGTGGGTCGTGCCAATTTCCAGCACAGACAGTTCCCGTTCTGGCAGGCCGTGCACCACAAGTCACCTTTTTCACACCAAAAATTGGCTAAGTATGGAAGAGGGACTTTTCGTTTTACACGGCACGCACCATTTGAAGCCAAAATGTCAAAACCATACCATAGGGTGTGAATAATGACACGGGTGCACCAAGATACTGAGCAAAATGAGGTTCCAACAAACAGGGAGTATCAAACGACATGGGACGCGGATAAAAAGGAGCAAAACGGAGTGCAGGCCAACGGCCTGCGCCGACTGAAATGAACCATGCCGGTACAAGAGGAACGACCCATGCCAAGACCAGTGGAATGCGCTAGCACGAGGCTACGGCACCTGCCATGGCCAGTGTGCTATGCTAGAACGAGGCCCCCTAGACCAGCACGGGTTGTGCCACGCGCCACCCCCATGTCGGTTGCGGCTACTAGGGTTTTTGGTCATTTTTGGCCTATTAGGCCCAATTCCCCACTACTACTATATATATATATAGACATATGTCTACTAGGGTTTAAGTTTATGCTCATTTGTAGATCTTAAGTGTAAGCTAGAGAGAGAAAATACTCTTCCTTCTCTCCAAGTTCTTTTATTTTCATCATTTTATTTTTCTTTTGCCAAAAAGTGTTGAATACAATGAAATACTTTGGTTCAATGCTTAGGTAGTAGGGATCTAACTTGGGGATAATATTTGTATTCATATGTTAATGTTCATTTTGTGAGATTTCTATATCTACCTATTTCTATGTATTTTGTGATTATTATGTCGACTTGTTCTTAATATTCTTGTTAATTGCATGATTCTCACAATTTGTTTGCACACAACTAAGTTTACTTTCATGTTGGTGCATTATTGCTTACCCCCCCCCGGAAAGGAAACCTAGATGCGCGTGGGGTGACGATAGTCTGGAACTAGGCGTGTGCACGAAGGTTACCCTTGTTAATCGTCATGATCGACCATGCTCTAGTTACCCAACCAAAGAGGTCCAAATGGTAGAGATTATTTAGGTAGAAAACTAGGATTATCGTGTTGATCCTAGAGCCATGGATAAGAAGCCTACTTCCTTTGCCTTTGTAGGGATAGTTTGTTCGTGGTGTTCTGCCCGAGACTTAATCACATGGGGGAGAATCAGACCTGCACAATGAGTTATTGCCGTTGTTGCACTCTCATAGTTGTGAAGGAGATGCTGATGGAAGATTTTAAATGTGCACCTCTATGTGACAAATAGGGGGAAGTTTTGACAATTGTCCGCACCACGTGACACAAACACTAGAATAGGGTTTATTTCTTGTATTTAATGAAATTGATGACCGAAATAATATTGACCATGTTAAGCAAATATTCCCTGAGTATTAGTTTATATTATTAATTCTCGTGATCAATTTCATGCTAGTAGTTGTTAGTACAACCCCCCCTCTCAATGACTGTTTTCACAACACTGTTTATTCCTAACACGTGGTTGGATTGACAACCCGACTACGATTGTGTTTAGTTGATTATTGGATTTTTAACATCTCAATGGATGACCCCGGTACTTTCCACTATCTACCATTATTGGTAGTATAGTAGTAGGAACGTGAGCAACATATAAATTTCATCTTTAACCCCTAACAGTCTTTCTCTTAGGTATTAGTGGGTCTTCTGTGATTCATTAATTAGCGACGCTCGGAAGGGGTCGAATCAAATACACAAGGAGTTATCGTGTAGATGCCTTTAATTAAAATGAATGAAAAAGAATAAGTCACGATGACAATAATAAAGATACATGGTATTTCTTTCTTTGTGTTTGACATGTTTTTATTAGATATATTTTTGTATGTTTTAGTGTGACAAAGGTTTTCGGGATGAATCTCTTGTTGATTGATGAATTTGAGTTTGAGTCTCGTTCTTTTTGAGTAAAAGGATATTTAGGTGGCAAATTCTATTCGAAAAAGGAGAAAAGGGGAGAAGGGCACTATTCACAAAGGTAACCTCGTGTCACACACAATTGGCACGAGGATTTCTCGTGCGGAATTCTGGCATGACTCGTTCCTCTCGGAATGGCTCGTGCTAATTTCTAGCAAGGGACGTGCGGAGTTTTCGGCACGAGGGGTGCTTGGTGTTAGGTTTCATGTGCCGCATTTTTTCGGCCAAAAATTCAGATTTTCGAAAAATTTGAATTTTAAGCTGAAACATGAAATATTTTACTCATTAATTCAGAAAAACCTTTGTTTCCTCAAATTTTGGTGTAAATAGCATATCAACACCCCTTAAGTATAAATAGATTGGTACTTTTGTCCCACTCACTCTCTGATTTCAAAAATATCATCCTTATCTCATTTGTACTTCTTTGCTGAAAAAAATGATCCATAGTATATTACCTCACCCATAGGATTCATTTGGCTCATCAAAATTCTCAAAAACACCCACTCTCACTCATCCTTGGTATATCTCGAAAATTTGAGCTACTTTTCTCAAAAATTAGCATTTTTGCTTCTTTTTGTGTGGATTCTTCATCTCTTGGCTTCAAATTCTGGGTAATCCTTTGAGCTCTATGTTTACTTTTTTTTTGTTCAGCATAATGGTGATGTGATGAGGAGCTTTGTACTTGAAAATATTTTGAAGTGCTTTTTGAGATATTGTTTAAGTTCTTTCAATAACTTTGTGTTAAACTAAGTGTGGGGGTGGGCGTATTGTTCTTGTGCTTTGATGATGTGATCTTCATGGATTGTGATGATATAAGAGGGATGGTTCTTGATTGCATGATATTATTGATGGTATTCTATGATTGTTCATGGGTTGATGGTTTAGAAAGAATGGTTCTTGATTAAATAGCATGATAACATGAATTGAAATGTTAAGATAACATGATTTGAAATGTTGTGGCTATTTAGGAAGGAAATTTCTTTTTGAATGAATCTTAATGCATGCCTTTGGTTATCTTTGCATTACCACTTTTTCTTTTTGTGAATAGGATGGATCCAAAGAGGAAGATGTCGGAAAAGGGAACGAGAGCTAGTAACTTCCCTTCCTCCCAGCCCCACAGTTGTCATTGATGAATTCATGGGGTTTGACCAAAAAATTTAGGGGTGCGGCCCATAGGTAGAGGTACCTAAGATGCCTGAAGCTTACCATCTTGGAAACAAAGTTTTCTTGCAAAGAGCCCTTGGAAGCTCTAGGCCTACTCGAGCTTGTCACGTACTTTCTTAGTAGGATATACCTAGAGGGCTTCTTGGACAAGCACTCGAAGACCTATATTCGATGGACTTTGGAATTCTAAGTAACTTTGGAACAAATGAAGGACAGTGAGGGGAGGAGACTCATCTGATTTCACTTGGACGACACTGAGTACACTATGTCACACCGGGATATTGTGCAAGAGTTTGGGTGGAAGTACGAGAAGGAGATTCCAAGGACTCACCGACAAGGCCTTCCATTCTCGTTGAGTAACTTTTGGAGAATCCTTTCGGGTAATGAGAAGAAACACCTTTACAAGAGCACAATTATTGTCCACCCAGCATTGCATTACATTTAGTGATTGTTTTCCATGAGAGTGTTCTGTCATGGGGAAAAATCCCAATGTCCGGGGTTGAATGTCTAAGTCCTTTTGGCGATGACTCTGGAGGGAAAATTTTACCCCAACATGGTTGCGGATTTCATGGATAAGTGCCTTGCAATGGGAAACAAGGTGGCAAGATTCTTGTGGGAGGCATGGTTGGACTTCTAGCCCAACACTTGGGCCATCCGGTTCCCTCTACGTTTGCGGTGATGAATTTGGATCGTTGAGGGACACGGTAAATGATTGAAAGGCTGGCGAAAGTGGGGATGGTGGCCACCACGACTTTAGAGGATCTCTTTGTATGGTTATATGGTGGCTCCTCAGTGCAATTTAATGATTCTCCCCCAGCTAGAGCGTACAGCTATCGACCAGGATACGGTGTTGGAGGACCTTTTCATAGCCCTTGATCCAAGGTTTGAGAAGGATTTTTATAGAATCCTATCAAACCCGGATATAGATATCGAGGAGGAAGATAGTGAGAACCCACTTAGGGCACCTGTTAGACGTACTCAGATATTCGATGATGTCCTGACCAATTCCGCATATTCAGGGAACAACTTGCGAGCTCTACCCGAATTATGCAGGATATCGGCCATGCAATGGGTGAAATGAGCTTGCAGTTGGAAAAAACTGGGAGTAGGCTAAGTTCTATAGAGGGTATCATGTATACTTGGGAGTCTAGGTTAGAGTCCATTGAATGGGAGATGATGTAAGAATTCACCCTTGTAGATGAGAGATCAGATGTCCAAGAAGAAGCCATTGAACAATTTATTGAGAGATTCCACATCTCGAAGCTCGATGGTTTCAGGGATGTCATTCCTATAGAGATACAAGAAATGCATCAAGAGAAGAGAAGAAGGAGGCACGAGACTCAGAACTTGAGGAAGGACCCTTCATGGTCACATGAGTGAGCTTCACTATTTTTCTCTTTCCCACTCATGGTTTTAATTGATCCATTGCATTGGGGATAATGCAAAAATCAAGTGTGAGGGAGGGAGTAGTGAAACACTTAGAAGTTTTCATCTTTGAATTCCTTTGTGTTTTTGGTGTTGCTTTAGTTGTTATTTTCTTTGGTTTTGGGAAGTTAGTAGAATATTTGGTGGTGTGCTCTTTACGTGGTTAGGGAATGTTTTGGGATGAACATTTTGGTGGTGTAATTTTTGCTTCTTCACTATCTTTTCCAGTATGAATCCCAACTTTGGGGCATTTTGTGCTACACATAAAAAAATATTTAAAATGAAAAAATATATATATACTTGGCTAAGTTGGAAGCCCGAAAGGGCAACTTAGGCAAAAATGGGAAGGAAATCCCGGATAGGTCGAAAGGCCTAGGTAAAAATAAGAGGTTGGGCCTGGCTAGGTTGGAAAACCTAAGCAAACATGAGAGGCCGTGTGGAAAAATGTGAGATGGTGAGCTTAACATGTGTGAGTTCTAGGATGAAAACCCAAAAGGGAATGAGAGAAATTGAGAGAAAATGGAAACTAAGTTGAGGATCTTTCGGCATTTTCCTTGGTTGTGGCTAAATTGAGAATCTTGAGTTATCCTTGATTACAACTGAGTTGAGGATCTTGTGGATTATCCTTGATGGTTTTTTTGGTAACAACTCTTTGATTTCTTTTGGCGGACTATTCGGAGGAGAAGCTAGTTCAAAATTTATCTTTTGGACTTACCTAATTCTTCAGAATATTTTGGGATAGTTAGGTTACTTTAGCAGCTTTGGGGAGTGTGACAGTTGTGAGATTCGTACTTCTTTGGGGGGAACTAGGGTAGCTTGAGAATAAGTTTAATGTATTGACTAACTTCTCTTTGCATGCTACATTTCACTTAGGTTTTTTTCTCATTTTTGTTCACTCGAGGACGAGTAAAGGTTTAAGTGTGTGGGGATTGATGTGCACCATTATGCATGTGTTAGCATATGCATTTAACACATTTATTATCATCTTTTGTTTGGTTGATTGCTTGTTTTAATTAGGTTTGCACGACAAAGGGTTTAGACGGCCATTATTGTTTTTTTGTCTAAATCCCAAGTTTTGTAGACTTAATTGAAGCTAATGGGCACTTTGTATTTACGGGCACTAGATCTTCCTCTTTGATCTCATTAGTAGGTTGCTCGAGAGTACTTTTTCATTATCTTTTGTAGAAAACCATCCGCGGGGGTGGTAGAAGATAGCGAAGGAGATTCACAAGGATGGTAGTCGATTAAAGGCCACGAACTCCAAAGCGTGGTAGTAGATGGAATTGGGGACAAGAAAGACGGATTCGAAGTTCAACAAGGCCAAGGAAGAACACTAATGGATCGTTGTTTGAGGTTGCATGGTTTTTGGCCATTTTGGGTCTATTTAAGGCCAAATTCCTTACTACTACTTTATATATATGGACCTATGTCTACTAGGTTTTGAGTTTATGCTCATTTTTAAATTTCAAGAGTCGGCTAGAGAGAGAAAATACTCTTCCTTCTCTCCAAGTTCTTTTCTTTTCATATTTTTATTTTTCTTTTGCCCAAAGGTTTTGAATCCAATGAAATACTTGGGTTCAATTCTTAGGGAGTAGGCTAACTTGGGGATAATATTTGTATTCATGTGCTAATGTTCATTTTGTGAGATTTCTATATCTACCTACTTTTATGTGTTTTGTGATTATTATATTGGATTGTTCTTAATATTCTTGTGAATTGCATGATTGTCACACTTTGTTGGCACACAACTAAGTCTACTTTCATGTTAGTGCACTATTGATCCCCCCGGAAGGAAACCTAGATGTGTGTGGGTGACGATAGTCTGGAACTGGGCATGTGTATGAAGTTTACCATTGTTAATCGTCACGATTGACCATGCTCTAGTTACCCAGCCAAAGAGGTACGAAGGGTTGCGGGTAGAGATAGATTAGGTAACAAACTAGGATTATCGTGTTGATCTTAGAGCCATTGATAAAATGCCTACTTTCTTTGCCTTTGTAGGCCTAAGGGTAGTTAGTTCGTGGTGTTCCACCCGGGACTTAATCGCACGGGGGACAATCAGACCTGCACAATGAATCATTGTCGTTGTTGCACTCTCATGAGGCTAATGGAAGATTTTCTACGTGCACCTCTATGAGACAAATAGGAGAAAGTTTTGACCATTGTCCGCACCAAGTGACAAAAACACTAGAATAGAGTTTAGTTCTTGTATTTGATGAAATTGATGATCGAAATAACATTGACCATGTTACACAAATATTTCCCAAGTGTTAGTTTATATTGTTAATTCTCGTGATCAATTACATGCTAGTAGTTGTTTGTACAAACCCTCTCCCCCGATGACTGTTTTCACAACACTGTTTATTCCTAACACGTGGTCGGATTGATAACCTGACTACTGTTATGTTTAGTTGATTATTATATTCCTAGCATCTTTGTGGACGACTGCGGTACTAGCCACTATTTACCATTCTTGGTTGTAAAGTAGTAGGAACGGGAGCAACATATAAATTTCATCTTTGATCCCCAACAGTCCTCCTCTCGGGTATTAGTATATCTTTCTTGGTTCATTAATTAGCGACGCTCCGAAGGAAGCGGGTCAGAGGCTTGAAGATGAAGGCTACTCAAAGACAAAAGAAATGAAGTTTCAAGTACTGGTTTTGTACCTATCGTGAGTAATGAGATTCACTCACGACTCGCGATGGAACTGGTCACGAGGAGTGGGGTTCACTCACATCTTGCGACAGACCTGCTGTAAGTGGAATATTTAATGATGTCTATTTTACTATAAATAACACTTCTCTCCTCTTATTTCCTATCTTCTTCTTGGCCGACGACTTCCCTCTTCAAGACCTATTTTGTTCTTTCTTTTTCATCTATTTTTATCTTAATTAATGTTTAATTTGCTTATGAAATGTTAGTATAAACTCTAGTAGCTAAAGTTATCTCTTGGGAGCAATTGATTGAGGCTTCCAAGCTCATTTAGTAAGAAGCTTTATTTGCTCATTTATAAAGTCTTGATTATTTTTCATATATTGTGACATGAGAGAGATAGATTACTTCATTTATGAGATGAGGTGTTTGAGAATAATGAAATATTTGTATGATAACATCTTATGAACTAAGAAATCGATGTGCGCAATTTCTTATCTCATTAGCATGAAATCCAAGAACATAGAATTATAACCTCTTGTTGTGTAGATGATGTTAATACCGCTAAATGAATGTGATAATGTCAATATTTGTCATGTTTATCCTAAGGTAGAACTAATGGGAAAGTCTTGAATGTTAATCTTTTTATGTTAACCCTAATAAGTGCATTGTTTGGTTAAATGGCTAGGCATTGGGTAGAATGTTTGTAGTTGTTATCAAATCTATTGGTTTTTTGTGCATGATGCCATTGGTGAAATAAATTTGGGCGTCAATTGTCTAAAGTGTTCATTGGTGCTGTTTACAAATAGTCGTTGAATGCTTTTGTAAATTAATATAAAGAAGAACGAAGTGTTTACCTTCACATTGGAAGTTGTAGTATTCACTATAGGTAATCAAGATGAATAAATTGATGGTTGTTTCTATGAACTATAAGAGGCTTGGAAGTGGAAATCAATTGCGTTCAAGGCTTTGTAACTTGTGTCTTAATCCTCTTTTCTTAGTTTGTTGCATGATTAGCATAATTATCTTTATATGCTAGTCTTTTTCATTTTTCATTCCATATCTTAGAAAATAAAACCAAAACCCCCTTCTTTAATTGCTTCTATGGAATTGTATGAAGAGTTGGATGAGGAATCATTTTAGTTCAAGGTCCGATCTTATAAGGCAAAACCCGAACAACACAAATGTTATCTCTAACAACGGAAAACTTGAGGAACAACCAATACTCACTTCTACGGTGAATTCTTTGATGACAAAATCCGAAAATGCACCCCATGTGAAGGCTTGTGAGACTTGTTCATCGCTCCACCTTACGAATGAGGGCCTTAGTTTTCAAGACGACTATGTCATGAAGGTTATTGTTGTGGGTTTTCAAGGAGGCCAAGGATACCAATGGTATCAAGGGAATCAAGGTTACCAAGGCGATCAAGGCTACCAAAATTGACTTTACAATGCAGGTAATAGAGATCACCCAAATCTCCGGTATGGAAATGCTCAAGGAGGGAAAAATGCACAACAATACAACCCTAAAAAACAACAATACCCTATTAAGGAGATGGGGATCAAGCCCTGAGACATCATCCCCTCCTCATAAGAAAGCGAAAATGGTGGAGATCCCCTCCTATTATCAGAACCACCCTATTGAAGGATAGGAGGAAGAAGGAGGACAACAAAGACATCAACGAAGTGTTTTGTAGATACGAGGTAAACATTATGCACTTGAATGTTATTGATGTGTTCATTTCATACAGTAATTTTAGAACATTTTGGTCTCACTTTTGTATACTTTTTTGCTCTGGATCTTGTGTTTTACCTTGAAGTTCTCTTAGGAGAGTTAAAAGTGACTTTTGTGCTCTTATTACTTTTTTAAGGAATTTTGTGTGAAAAGGCAAATATATGAAGATTCGAGGATTATATTATGGGGATTGAAGAGTTGAAGAATCAAAGACAAAAATAAGTGAAGAGTCAAAGATGAAGACTTAGACAAGAAAATAAAGAGTTGAAGAAGCAGCATTTGTAACTATCACGGGTCGTGAGGAATCTACCGTGGGTCGCGAGGAATTTGTCGCGGGTCGCAACAGCTTGCTGCAAGTGGAATATTTTATGATTTTTCTTGTACTATAAATACCAACTCCTATCCTCTCATTTCTAATCTTCTTCTTCTTGACTTTTCCTCTTTCAAGACCACAATTTTCACTTTTTCCATCTATTTTCACTTTGGATCATGTTTGGTTTGCTTTTGATTATTTATATAAACTCTAGTAGCTAAGTTATCATTTGAGAGCAATTGATTAAAGCTTCCAAGCCCATGTAGTGAGAAAATCTATTTCACTCTTTTATGAGCACTGATTACTTAGCATTTTTTTGTGATGTTAATGATTTTGTTTACTGATGGGTTGTTTGAGAATATGAAGTGTTTGTATGATTAAATGTTAGGGTGTTAGAGATGTGCACAATTTCTTCTCACTTTTGGCATGAAATCCAAGAACATGGAATTAGAACTTCTTGTTGGGTAAATGATTTTAATCTTATTAGATGAGCATGTTAATGTGGGTTGTTATCATATTTATCCTAAGGTAGCACTAAAAGGTAGAATCTTGAATGTCGATCTTTCTAGGTTAAACCTAATGAATGCTTGGTTTAGTTAAATGGCAAGGCATTTGGTAGAATGCTTGTAGTTGCTATCAAATCTATTGGTTCTTTGTGTATGATGTCATTGATGAAATACCTTTGGGCGTTGTTTGTCTAGAGTGATTATTGGTGAGGTTTACAAATAGTCGTTGACGCTTTTTTAAATTACTTAAGACAAACCAAATGTTTATCTTCAAAATATAAGTGATAGCATTCACAATAGGTAATCAATGTGATTAAATGAGTGATTGTTTTAAAGATCCATAAGAGGCTTAGAAGTGGGAATCAATTGCGCCCAAGGCTTTGTTAATTGTGATTTTATCATCTTTTATTAATTTGTTGCATGGTTAGTATAATTATCTTCATATGCTAGTTGTCTTGTTTTTCCTTTATTAACTTAGAAAAACCAACCAAAACCCTCCTCTTTAATTTCTTATATGTGTGTGCTATTATCCACCCTTATATGCATAAACCCTTAGGAAAATCCTTCTTCTTCGTGAAAGATCCTGATTTTCCACTATCTGTTTAGTTGTATTTCAAAAGTATTTTAGGGCTATATATTGTACATTTGAGAGATACGGCGATAACCTCCCAGCTATAAATCAAATTCCAAGCATGCCAAATTTCTTTAGGAATTGTGTCCTTTCAACAGAAAACCAAAAATGAAGATTAAGCATAAGAATGGAAAGATTGAGTGACTCGCACCCGCGAGGTCGTTCTTTTTACCAAATAACCTGCAGGTACGATTCAATGATAAAATTTATAAATGTCCCGTACTCACTACTAACCACTAAAGAGTAGCTAGTGGTAAGTCCAGGGTCGTCCACAGAGATATTAGAATTCAAAAGTTAGCTTACACATTCCACAATCAGGTGTCACTCTGATTGTGTGTCGGGAATATCTAGTGCTTTGTAACAGATACTTGGGGGGGGGGGGTTGTGTCTAACAACTAGAGAACATGCAAGCAAAAGGAGTAAAAACTATAATTAACTAGTCCAGGGGGTATTTGCGTAACATGACCGATTGATGATGTTGATCCTAGATTCTATCACATATAACCAGATAGACCTATATGTATGCCTATGTCACATACTATGGAGGTGGCTTGAAATTCCCAATGTCTATTACACAAAGGTTTGTCTGCCCTTCAAAAGCCACCTTACCGACTCCGTAATTAGGGAATGTGCTTCGATCATCCTTTTCGATACTGCAATTCATTCCCCATTATCTCACTCCCAATACTGATGAGGCACACTTAAAGGAACTAAGATTTGTGTAGGTCGCAACCGTTGGATACAGGAGTGAGGACAATATGTTTCGGGCACTCCACTATGGACACCAACCCTAGGCCTACAGAGGTAAAGTAATTAGCATCTCGTGATGACTCTAGGGTTGCCATGACCAAAATCTCTACAAACTAGCATGCTTATATATCGGGGTAAGCCAAGAGTTTCCCCTCGTTAAGGATTAGTCTAGCGCTCTTAACATCCAGTCACTTACACAACTAACCAATTAGAGTTAGAGTCTAATGATCGGGTCAGTACTCTCAAGGTAGTATGAATGCACTCATCTCCCCGGTACTGTCAAGCCTACAATAGCCCTAATCTAACACTCCTAAGATAGCATTTAAGTCTAGCGTGATATTATACTGTGCATAAAGCTATGGATGAATCATGAAGCATGACATGGCATAAAACTTGCAAGAATGCAATTCAAAAATCGAGAACAAATATTCATAGTACATAAAGATAGGGTAATCTAAGAATCTCACAAAGTCAACATCAAGTCATGAATACAAATATTACCTCAAGAAATAAACTATTTAGAGATATTAAATACAAAACAATCATTGGATTCAATGCCATAAGACAAAAACTAGATAAATAAATTAACAGAGAATATAGCCTCATTCATCCTACGTACTCCTAGGAATGATAATAATGACCAAACCTAAACCTTGGAAGACTAAAGGCTGCTTATAGAGTAGGTGGTATTGGGCCTTAGAAAAGTCCAAAAAGCTAGGAAACCCCCAACAGCCACATCAGCATGAGTCGTGCAATAGTGCACAACCTTCATTGCTCGGCCGTGCAAAAGCACACGGGCAGCAAATTGGAGGCGCTCCCTGGACATTCTGAGTGTGCGGCCCGTGCAAAAGAGTACGGGCTATGGACTGGAGTTGTGTCCAGCATCTTCTGAGCATACGGCTCGTGCAAAAGCAGACGAGTCGCGGACTGGAGTTGGATCCACCATCTTCTGAGTGGCGGCCCTTGCAAAAGCATGCGGGTCGCGGACTGGAGTTGGTCTTCTCGACACTGGCAGGACACGGACCATGAAAATTTACATGGGTTGTGCCAAACTTCATTTATTCCAGACTTAACACCTTTTCTTCAACACATCCATCTACTACCACGTGTTTGGCTCGTGGTCTTCAATCTTCTACCATCCTTGCGAATAGCCTTCTACAATCTACTACCATTCATACAAATGGCCATCTAAAATCTACCACTATTCTTGCGAATAGCCTCCTAAATAGTCCAAAGTGCCTACCAGCAATCTACAAGTAAAAGCTCACAAAAATATATCTAGACGCTCATAGGGACATGAAATCCTTTAGATCTAAAGTAGGCAACAAAATGAGGGATTTAGTTATGAAAACCACAAATGGTTATCTAAACCCTTTACAATGTAAACCTGCCTAAATATAGAAATCTACCACACAAAAGAAGACATATATATATGTTAAATGCCTTAAGAAATACATGCATTTGACATCTCATTGAATCCCCCTCACTTAAACCTTTACTCATCCTCGAGTAAACAAGAACAAGCAAAGATCTAAGCTTACAATTTCATGCAAAGGTTTTCCCAAAACATCCAACATTTTTTATTCCTAGACTATCCATGCTCTCAAGACATAATAATCTCTCACACTCTCATATCCCAAAAAAACTAAAGTAATCTAAACAACCAACATGTCATTCAAAGATGAGGTTCAACATGTGTATGTGTAAAACTACTTTACTTTACCAAAGAACTACCAAATAGACAAATCAAGAGAAGTGTTTAATAAGTTCAATTTATCTTATTTTGCTTAGGAGCCATCTCGGGTTTTCTCCTAGCTTCACACTTTTTTTTCTTTTTCAAAGCTCACCTTCACCTTTTTCCACACCATTCGGCCTCTCACTTTTGCATAGGTATTTCAACCAATCTAGATATTTCCCATTGTTGACTAACACATTTTTTATTTTTTTATTTTTTTGTGTAGCACAAAATTCCCCAAAGTAAACTGCATACTACTTAGAGAATAAAAACAAACAAACATCTCCACATGTCTCAACATCTTAACACTACAACAAAAAGGTTCCCTCACACCTATAAAATAAGTTTCACAAAAAAAATAAACGAAAACAAGTTTTTTCAAAAATAATGAGGGAAAACAGGGAAAGTAGTCACCTCAAACAACCAAGACAAGAAATGAAATATGAGAACAAAAAAATGCCACCCCAGGTAGTGTTCCAACTCCCTCCCCCATACTTAGATGTATTTTCCCCAATGCATGTGACCAAGGTAGTAGAAAGGTTGGAATCACTCAAACTCCTCAATGTCGTCCGCCACGTATGGCTCCATGCCCCTACCCGTGCGGACCGTAGTGAGGGTGCTCATCTCCAATACCTGAAGCTCTCATCCTCTCAGTGATCTCCGTGATGCCCTGGTAGAAGTAGCCCATATCTATCCAGAAGTGTTATATCTAATCATCCACCCGATCAAACAATTGCACTATCTCAACCTCATGGTCGTCGAATCTCTGAGTGAGGTCAGCCACATCCTATCTAGTTCCAATGATGAAATCTTCCCATGACTGCCTCCACTCAAGCTCCTATTATATTTTTTGTCCCCACGGGTCACAAGATGACTGTTGTCTGAACTCTGACAAACGATGCACCCGGAATAGGCTATACCATGGATGCTACCAAGTTAGATAGTCATGCTATGATGGAATGGAGATTATGTGTCTCGCTGGCTCGACAGATGAAGGGTCGCAGCTGTTAAGCCCCGCCTAATCTTTGAACCAATGAGTGTGGCGAGATATGATGTGTCTGACTGGGTGTGTCTCCTGCGAACCTCTAGAACTCTGTCCCAAAGAATGGTAAGATAGATCCTAAATGCAAATATGGCATGTAGGAAAGGATGGTAGCACAACATTATGCTTTAAAATGGGTTCTTGTGCATGTGGGTGAACCTTTTTCTCCATGGGAATTTCTCCGTTGTCATCCTCATCAGCTTGCTCTTCATGGGCAGCGACCACAGTTTCTCTAACACCCTAGTCGGGCTCAATGATATTGCTCTAAAGTGTGAATGGTGGTCTAAGCCTAGTCCTCATAACCTGGGGAAGCCTCATGAAGTTGGCGCCCTTGTAGTGCCAATAGACCTGACCACCCTCTATCTGAATCATCACCGTCTCCACCAAGGCGTCTAAAGTGGGGGTATATATTGCATCGAGGTTTGCCCACGTGTCATTGTCTATCGGGAGGCCAAAATGAGTAGCTTGGAGAGATATCATAACCAGAACATCTATCCTGCTACCATTCCTTGTGGACAATCGAAAATAATGGATTGAAGATCCCTACTGTATCACGGCAGGCATTCCCCATACAGATCGACCATAACAGAAGGCAGTCATCATGGGTTGATTTAGTGGCCTCGGCATCAGATGCACTATATCCCTGTTCTTGCTCGTCTTCACCTATGACAGTCGGGTGATGGAGCACCAGAACGGTCCCAACTGAAATCTTGAGCTATCAATGGTGTTTTTAGGAACATTTTCCAATTGCTTCCACCTGAATCACGTGGCAATCTCCTGGTAGGTCATAGAACGAGGTTGGTCTCCCAAGATGAAATGTCTCCACCTAACAGCCTTGTCTATTGGTCATTTTCCTGATAGTGGCAAGGCACTCCAAAGTATACCTCATATACGTAAGGGCAGACATATCCACAAAGCCCTCTATACCTATCTTCTTTAATAGAACCTTGACTGGTTTGTAGAGCTCGAGGTCCTTAAGGACCCTCTTGTCTATAAACATAGTCTCCAGGATGAGGCATCTCAAAAGATGGTCCCATCGCTCCTGGTGGTCGGCGCCGAGCATCTGTAATTCCAAAAAGGGAACACTTGGTCCAACTCTCTGTCTAGGAATCTCAATAGGAAACAACACGATACATATAAAATCAGAACAATCCAACAATCCCAATGCAGTCAACTATCTTATGCAGTCAACTAAATTTCTCCAAAAACAATTCAACCCAACAATTTCAAAACTATAATCTTAAACCCAATACTCTAGCATACAAATCTAAGTTCAACAGCCAAGAATTTTCCAAATCCTAAAAGAAAGTAATTATACCGTATACCTCGTTGGAGATCGAGGGTGGATTTTGGGGATTTGGGATTCATAAAGTGTGCGAAACCCCTCATAGAGCAAAACCCAGTGATCCCCAACGCTCAAATCAGAAGAAATTTTGAGTTCTTAGGAGAAAGAACTCAAAATGGCCAAACTAAAATTTCTTAGATGTTGGCAAATTTAGGCTGTTTTTTGGAACAGATTTTGAGTGGGATTTGTGCGGAATTATTTTAGGATAATTTTGGGAAAAGTTTTGTTGAATTTGGACAAGAAATGAGGGAGTTATTGAGAGATTAGAGGTCAGATAAGGCTAAGTCGCGAAAGGGATAAGGGATGCTGCTGGAAGAAAATAAGGTTTTTATAAAAGCCTTATGACCGCTGATTGAACATAGCTCTGTCATGCCAGTTGCATGCCTCGTGCCACACGAGGCTTGGCATGGCCCATGTCAGGGCTACTTCCTCTGTTTTTGTCACAAACTTATCCCTACATGCCCCTTTAACTCTAGGGGATATGATAGGAGGGTATTCTTGCTGAGACAGATGATTTTCAAGAAACTGTCATGAAGTTGGGATTGTTGGAGCTGAAAACTATGGGGCCAAATTTTAATTGTGATAATAGGAGGAAAATGGGAGGTAGAGTCCTGAGCAGAATTGACAACCATGGTTAATTAGGAGTGGATTTTTTTAATTTAGAGCCTCATTATGCACTGTGATTGCAAATAGAATTTCTGATTATTTCCCATTAATGGTAAAGATAGTGAAGAGTGGTAAGAGGCAGTAGAAACCTTTCAAATCTTTCAATATGTAGATACAATCTAAGAAGTTTATAGATATGGTGAAGTCCGTATGGGATACAAGTAAAGGATGTACAATGAAGGGTTTGAATTAGAATTTGTTAAGGCTTCAAGGTTCTTTTATCAAGAATTGACTAAAAAAGAATTTGCAGAAGTTGAGAAAAAAACTAAAATTGCAAGGAAATAATGGACTTATACAATTAATGAGTTTCACAATGATCTAAAATTAGAAGAAAACCCAGAGAAAGAATGGGGAAAAAAGGAAGAGAGGTGAGGAAATGGAGACATTTGAGTATAGATATTTACAGCGGTTGGAAAAAATTCAGTGAAAAAAGATAGGGATAGGCCTACTGAGCTTTTTTATACTAAACTGAAGGAAATGAAATATATGAAACATATATTGTAACTTAACAAGTGTGATCAGAGGCTGGAATGATGAGATTTGGAGAAACACCTGATTGATTTTTTTTTCAAGAATCAAGTACAGAGTTGGAAGTGTATTACAGAATGGATGGAAAAAAAAGTAAAGTGAAAAACGGGGCAGTCTTGAGCTTAAAACAACAAGTTAGACTGAACAGAACAAATACTAAAATTGAAAAGGCATTGAAGGGAATCATATCAGCAAAAAGTCTTGTTTATGATAGGTACAATAGCAAATTTTATAAGGAAGCTTTGAAGGTAATTGGAGATGACTTTAAGAGAGCAATCATGAGTTTTTTTATGGAGAAGAATGGACACAAGAGCTTAGTGGAGCCATTTTGCCATTGATCCCAAGGTAAGTAATCCACAAACAACTACTGATCTAAGACATATCTCTTGCTTTTCAGTTCCTTATAAAACTGTAACTAAAACCCTTTCTGAAATGTTAAGTGAAACTTTGCCATATATAATCAGCCTAAACCAGGGGCCATTTATGAAAGGGAGACATTTAGGTCATAATATCCTACTTGTTAAAGGGTTCGTTCACAAATATTTCTTAAAGGTTTGAAGTCAAGTTGTGTGACAAAAGTTTATATAAGGAAGGCCTTTCATATAGTGAATTGGGATTTCTTGTTTAATTGGTTAAATGAGCTTAAATTTCCTGCCATGTTTAGATCCTGGATTGAAACTTGTGTTAAATCATTAAATTTTTGTTTGTCTGTTAATGAGGGAATATACAGATTCATTTATCGGGAGAACTAGAGTCAAGCAGGGAGATCCTTTATCTCCCCTACTATTTTTTTATGCATGGAATACCTTACAAGGTTAATGGCTAAAGAGATTAAAGGAAGGATGACTAGGATATCACCAGAGGTGTAGAAAATTGGGGATTAACAATTTGTTATTTGCAAATGATCTTCTAATTTTTTATGAAGCTAGTGAATTTTTTTTAAAGGAGCGAAATATTTTTTAGATGAATTTTAGAGAGCTTCAGGTTTGGCAGTGAATGAGCATAAACCTAATGTATTTTTTAGCACTTGGTGAGATGGAACAGGATGCATTAGCAGAAAATATGGGGATTAAAAAAGGGATTTTTCCAATGAATTATTTAGGCTTTCCACTTTCTACTTTCAAATAGGATATGGATTCATGTGTTATACTGCTGGAAAAAAAATATGGAATAGTTGGGATACAAGAAAATTGTCATATGCAAGAAAGGCACGGCTTATCAACACGGTCATATTAAGCATGGCAGGTTTCTGAGCAGGGGTGTTTAAAATACTAGAAAGTATTCATGAGGATATAACAAAAAATGCATGAACTTTCTCTGGAATAAAAATTCAGATGAAAGGATATAACAAAAAATACATTGCTCCTGCTTCCTGGGATGCAATGAGTAGAGGTGAAAGTTTGGGAGGAATAGGTTTTAGGGATTCTTCACTGCGAATCAAGCATCACTTTGTATATGAAGTAGACAAAAGAAGAAGGATGTGTTGTGGATTAAATTAGTGCAGGCTTATTATTTGAAGGGTAAAACATTGAAGGAACATAAGTCACAGAATACTCATAGCTGGATATGAAAGTTATCGATTAAACCGAAGGCTAGGATGGATGGAATGCCGGATAAGTGTATCACAAATGTTGGAATATTTAGTACATTTATTGCCTAAACCATTTTGAAAGGAGAAGGAAGGATCCTGTTGCAAAATTGGTATGGAATTCTAAGATTCTGCCTAAATGCAATTTTTATTTGTGGATGTTATTCAAAGGTAAATTAGCAATTGTAGACAGACTAAATAACTTTAATATTTTAAGAACACAGCAGATGAGTAATCTTTCTGGAACTGAACAAGAACCAACTAAACACATGTTTGTTGAATGTGATTATGTGATAAAAGTATTTGAAGGACTAAACCTACCTTGTAGTGATGATTTGAGGCAAATGAATAAGATAATGCAGGCTTTGTTGGTAAAGAAAAGATGTAGTGGATTGTGGAAGATTGTGACAGTATTATATCATGTATGGGAGGAGAGAAACTTGAGAATTTTCCAAAAAAATGAAGGAAGAAGAAATGATGAAAATTGTTGACAGAGAACACAAATAATGGCAAGGAAAGATAGTAGATTCATAGCAAAATGGGATGGATTGCGATATATTCTCTGATTTGTACTAAGTAATTGCTGCGGTTTATTAATATTGAAGAGTTGCGCTCATAAAACTCTAAGACCAGCTGCTTAGGGCCATTTAAATCTAGTTTATCTTGGAGAATATAAATCTTCCAATGTTTTAACTTAGTAACTGATTGTAATAGGTCTAAATTGAGGGATTATAATGAGTTTATAATTTGATTGATCTTGATGAAAATTAATTTACCATAATGAGCTTATGTAATAGGCCTAAAGTGAGAGACTATAATGAGCTTATGTTTTGTTTAGCAATGATATTTTTGGTGTTTAAATTTTGCTTTGCCAAATTAACTATTTTTCTGATTATTTATTCATGTATCGTTCTTTTTATAGCCATGTCTTGTTCATGTACTTAGTTTTGTTATTTAGGTATTTGGTTCGGTTATTCAAGTATTATATCAAACATTGGAAAATTTATAGCCATGTATTGTAGTTTACTTTTCGACATTTTAATTTACTTTCTGTAACATTGGTTCATGTATACTTGCATTTAGTTTATTTATTAGAGTTATTAGTTTGAATATACTAGTTGCTGGGTTTTATTAGTTGAACATTATTTTACTTAATTGAACAGCAGTCGTTAGTTTGGGTGTTTAAAGCATTAGAAGTGTAGTTTAAATTATTAGTTTCATAATTTAAGTTAAAGGTGCAAAATAACTATATAATTACAATGTAAAATTGAATCTCATTGGTCTAAACCACTTGTTCCTTCAGTGTCTTTGTACCAAACTTTTTTTGTATTTGGTTTCTTTCTTTGCTTTCATTTTTCAATTCTCTTGTTTTTTCCTTTTGTCTTTGTGAGGGATGGATTTTGGATTGTTGGTGGTTTAGTGATGGATGATTCTGCTATACTGCTTGAATTTTTATGTTCCTTTGTAGTTTTTGGGACAAGAATTTCCTTCACTTTTTCATTGTGTTTTTTGAAGGTTTTTTCAAGAAATTGTTGGGTTTCTATGTCGCCTTCACATTTTAGGAACATATTGTAGTAGTTTATTTTCATTTGGTTTAGCCACGGAACTTTGTTTCTATCTGGTTCTTGACTCTCTTATGATGCTTTCAATTTGCCCCCACATTTGTATTTTAGCAAGCTTTATCCATCACTTCTGAACGTATTATGGTGATGTATCACTGATTGAATTGATGTGCAATATTCAGATACATTAAAAGCACAACATTTTTTCATAAAAAGATAACTATGCATATATCAAAGTTAATAAGATAAGCATCCAAATTAAAGCCTCTAAAATATGAAATTTCCTGCATTGAAAGTTAAACATGCAAATGAAGAACTAATGACATATATACGATGTAACTTTTGAAACATGCTAAGAAACTTTCTTACACAAAGATAAACATGCAAATCAAGAACTAGCGATCCAAACAGAGGAACTACGAGGTAACATGTATATTCAATTTAGTCAGTGTATACCTGTTTCTTAAAAAATTGCATGAGCAGTTTATTTCCACCGCTCCACTTAATTGTGTGAATGTCACAATTTCAACTTCTGTATAATCTTTTTTCTTGACTTACTTCATACTTTATTGTTGATCATGGGGGTGAAAACTATAGATGTTTTGGTTGCTTGTGCAAGATTGTATTCCTACTCAAATTTATAGTACATTGACAATGTGTACTCTTGAGCTGCATGTTTGAGTAATTTTAATCCATATATAGCAGACTTTGGCACTGATTTTAAGCATTGATTTTACTTTGCTATTTTCTTTGCCCTCCAGTGATTAATAGTCTCATTGAATATGGTTAAGAATTCGTTGAGTGTGGTCATTTTGCTAGCGTTGAATGACAAAACTTTGTTTGTCTCACTTTGTTGTGACGAAAGAGTTCCCGGGGAGAAAAGTCCTTGCTCATTGCAGGACACCACTTGTGTCTAACAAAATAAAGCCTATTGAACCATTCCTTGTCTTCAAGATAACTAGTAAGCAATGTGAATCTACTAAATATGCAATAACTAATCAGAAGATTTTAAACACAAATTACGGGACCTTGGGCGCAATTGATTTTTTACTTCCAACTCTCTTATCTATCATTGAACATACAACATATTCAATACTTTTACTACTTGTTGTGAAGATAAATCTTCAATCCTTTTTTGATAGTAGTTTACAAGAGTTAATTTGACATCTCTCGCTAAACCTCACTAATGACTCCTTCAGTCGATCAAAGCCTAAAGGTATTCCATTAGTGTCATTAAGCACGAAAAATCAACAAGCTTGGTAACACTTATAAACCACTACACCGTATCTAAGCATTGAACCAATTCATGCATTTACACAAGATTAGCCAAGAACGTTCAACGTCCATAAACTTCTCCTATTTGCAATCCAAAACAAACATGATAAAGAATTCGACATTATCACATTTATCTAGCATTCATCAAACCATCAACCATATTAGAAGCTCTAAATCACACCTTTGGATTTTATATCAAAATAAATGAGAATTAGCTATTTTCTATGAACCATAACAAGTAATCATACAAGCAATTCATATACTCAAACTTCCAATACCATTAATGTATTCAACAACCAAATTCAAGCAAAATAAATACACAATAGCAAAGCATTAAATAGCTTACATATAGATTTCAAGACATGGGCTTGTAAGCCTTAATCAATTGCTCTCAAGGTTAAGTTTACCTACTAGAGTTCATACTAAACACAATATCAATTAAAACATGAATTCAAGATAAAACAAAGATGGAAAATATGAAAAATTAGGGTTTTAGAGCTGTAGAATTGGGAGAAGAGGAAGATAGAAGAAGGAGAAACATATTGAGTATTTATAGTACAAAAATTCCAAAAATTAGACTTGGACCGAGGACAGTTACGACTCGTGACACAGGCGTCGCGACTCGTGACACAGGCATCGCGACTCGCGACGGCCAGAGTACTCTGCCCTCACATGTTGTCTTCTTTTTTGTATAAGTGTAGTGTCTCCTTTTCTTTTCTTTGGGTCTTCAAGGTCTTCATTGTCTTCAAAATATAGTCTTCATGGTCTTCAAATCTTTAAACCATTACATTGTCTCACGAAATCCTTATTAAAATTGATAAGAGCAATAAAATCGCTCCTAACTCTAGTAATAGAATTGCAAGGTAAAATGAAGTATTCAAAGCACAAAAGCATATCAAAATGAGTACAAAAGATCCCAAAATCATCATATAATACAGACATATCATGTGCAAAAAGGGTTTACTTCTGGACTTTGTCGAAAGTCCAAGGGGAGGAGGATCCTCGAAAAGAAAATGAGGTCGTCTCAATTGGAAACCCTACAAAAAGGAATTCGACAGAGTTGGTCATGACCAGCAAGGAAACAATATGGATCAAGCTAAAAACTAGCCGAGAGAAAATGGCTGACCCGACCAATTGGCTCGGGAAGATAGAAACCGGGGTGATGGGGCCAATAGAGTAATAAATTTCATTAATAGGTTGGTGAGTGACCAGTCCTCAAGCATCATCATCAAAGCCCAGTCCCGTTATTTACCCCCTGGAAATCCCAGCCAAAAAATATTTCAACCCGAGGAAGTCATAACTTTCTCAAAAGGAGACCTAGTACCTAGTCGAATCGCACATATGGACCTGATGGTGATACATGCCATAATCAAAGATTTCTATGTCAAAAGGGTGTTCGTAGACATGGCAGCAGAGTATAAGTCATGTCTGCAAACTTCTTTGATCAATTAGGACTGGGACGTGAAAGCTTAAGGCTAACAACTTCGCCCCTATCTGGCTTTACTAGGAAAATAGTGCTCCCCCTGGGAGTAATAAACCTCCTAGTCAAGGTAGCATACGGTGATAAAAAAGTGACCTTCGAGTGCAGTTTCACCGTGATCGATGCCATATCCCCTCTATAATATGATATTGGGAAGGGACCGGATGTGCCAGGCGCGAGCCATATGGTCCCCCTACCACTTAATGATGAAATTACTCACAAAGAACAGTGGTTGTGGGAAAGAAGATACCACCCGCAATAAGAGAAAAACTAAAGGGTCTCCTCGATGTATTTTCGTGGAGCACGATCGACCTCATAGGAGTGGCCGAGCAGTTGATTATTCACAGGCTGAACGTCAACCCCTCCCAGAAGCATGTCAAGTAGAAGAGAAGGTCGTTTGCCCCTAAAAGAGCCTAATCCATGAAGGAGAAAGTTCAAAAACTTCTGAAAGTGGAGGCCATCGAAGAGATATTCTACCCAGAATGGATAGAAAACCCTGTTATGGTCCCCAAGCATGACAGTGCTTGGCGAATGTGCACATATTTCACTGATTTAAACAAAATTTGTCCAAAATATAGCTACCCACTGCCTTCCATTGACATGTTGGTCGAAGAAATAACAGGATTCAAAGTCCTAGCTTTCTTCGATGCCCATAAAGGCTATCGCTAGATACTTATGGCGGGGGAGGATAAGCAGAAAATGTCGTTCATCGCGAACATATGGACATTTGTTATAATAAGATGCCATTAGGCTTAAAAACACTGGGGCAACCTATCAAAGTATGGTCGATAAGCTCTTCAAAAAATAGATAGGCATAAACATGGAAATCTACGTGGATAATATAGTGGTCAAAATCAAGGACTGTGGCCAATTCCTGTTAGATCTCAAAGAAACCTTTTGAAGACTCTGAAGAACAAACCTGGAGCTGAAACTAGCTAAGTGTGTGATCAGGGTTTATGGTCTTGGAAAGGGTGATCGATGTGGACCCGAAGAAAGTTGAGGCTTTGATAAGCACGAATCCCTCTCGAACCATCAAAGACGTCCAAAAACTTACAGGATCACTGACTGTGCTCAGTTAATTCCTCTCTAAAGGTGCGGAAAAACACCTGCCATTCTTCGAGGTGCTTTGAAAGGCTAGAAAATTTGAGTGGACTCAGGAGTGTGACTGATGCGGCCCCAAACTTTAGCCACTATATCCACTGCTTGGAAGAGTCTCCGACACTTAAGTCAGAAAGAGTGTCTAACAAATTAGGAATGAATCGTCCAGCATACAATGTTTTCTTTATTCTTTATATAGGAAGCTTGATATAGAAACTCTTTTGTTTTCTTGTGCTGCAAGTACTAAACTCTTCCTCGAGCCTTCCCAATGTTTATTACCTGAAGGTTATTACATTGTGTATAAAATAGGGTAACTTTGGATGGTTATGCTAGGAATTTGGGGTCTATCATGAATACACATTATCAATAATCCCCTATAAAGTTGAGGGTTTGAACCTTGGATTCATCCCATGTTTCCATATTCGACCTTGGGGTTTCCTCCGACGATTTCATTTCTTTGACCTTTGATATGGCTGGTTCGAACTCATTTTTAGACACGGGAGACTATTTCCATGTCTCTCTAGGGTCTGAGGGTTTATAGCCGGGGTCAACATGGGATTCTTCGAGTCAGCTTTGGGTCCAAACTTTGAATAGGCTCATTTGTGAAGGGTTCGATCCTCAACTTTCTACTTTTAATTAAGGAATCGGGGATACAATTTTCCCTTGAATT